>JAMKCH010016995.1:0-47202 GCA_023653785.1 Ophioderma brevispina
TATAATTTCAACGGTTTTTAATTAATCAACACTCTTTGTTTTATTCAACCTTAGACTACTGTGGATCATCGGAACTCAATTTAAACCATTGGTCACGTGACTCCCCTAAATTCGTTTCCTCCTTATCCATACAATTATCAGAACAACATTTTACCTGCGATTGGTATGTCACTAGCCACTGTAAACTATGAGAGCGGTTTTTATAGTTTTTTCAATTCCCCAAATTTTTCAACCTTGAACCTAAATATAGACCTCTTACTATCGTTATCGGAACTGGAAATAGATGACCAATCGAGTATAATGCGACTTTCTGGCTTAAAGGCCCTCGCATCCTGAACGGTTTAATTCCTCGATGCTTGGACAACGTTTAAAACGGACAGACACGGTAGATGATTGGGGTTTTGTGATTGACGTAGTAGTTCGCAAATTCATGGTAAGTTTTATATATCAGAGTCCATAGGGCTTTAAACGAATCTGTCCGAAACTCTTGAATTTACAATCCGTTTCGAGTGCTTATTGGCCACATTAGAAAAAAGTGCTCCCTCACTATCTCATAATTTAATTTGTTGCATGGTTGTAAAGCTTTTATATACAATCAAGCCATTTGCGTGTTGACTCCATTTCCTTTGTCGTTCGCCGTGAAGGTAACTCCCAGTCAAGTGTACACAACACCTCTAGCCCTACGCTACGATTCTTGTTGGGCGGTCACTATCGGTAAACTAATAAAATACTGCACCTGAATTTTCAATTGTCAAGGCCTTATTTATTCAAGTCCAAAGAAAAAAACAAACATTAAAGTTTCGATATGCTTCGAAATGATGATACATTCTTGCCTATAGACCTCATCTTCAACTTTCTAGAATCATTACCGTCCTTCTTGTATATTTTTTGTTCTCGAATTTTTACCATGTCCCCCCGACAAACGTTATCCGAAGAAGGGAAAATGCTGGATCTCAGATTCACTGGAAACTGTAATATACAAAAAAAGAGGCACGAATTGAAATTGTCAACACAAGAAAACCAGATACCATACTGGTGATAATTGAGACGATGACCCCGTACCCACGGCAAAGATTGGCTTATTTCGACGAAGATTGAGTTAATCTTTGATTAAAGCGGTGCGTACAACACTACTACACTTAATTAAGATACAAGGCGTCCCACAAAATAACCGAAAACTTAGCAAAGTGAAACAGTCGTGCTTCCTGAAATATGGCCTTGGTATGTAACCAACACACATCAACCTCTAACTCTTAATTCCACTCAGTAAATCTCTTAAATCGAATTAACCCATTTCCTTAGTTGAAAGAGCTGAATTTGCTTCGTTGAATTAGCAATTAACTTCCGTTGAATTAAGGGATAGCCCGTAACCCCACCATATCAGGCTTTTTAATCTCGTTAACGCTTAATAGCTTGAAGTCGAGATTTTTGTATAGTGTGGTACTGGGTCCTATGTGCCGTTTTTTGATATGCCCATGCGGCACTTTCCGCTCAATTCATGTTCGCTCAATCAATGCTCGATGCCCTACAGTTGATACAAGCTTTATTTTCTGGCATGGTTACAAGGGAGGGGGGGGGGGGCGACCTGCTCGATTTGTACAGACGGTAATTTAATGGAATTCTTGCGTGCATTTTCTACGCAGCCCTCGGTCCAGTGACATCACAAAATCAACTTAAACCTTTGTTGAATAAAGTCTTATTTCAATATCATGACAATATTAGAGGAACTATGATTTCAAATCCGTGGGGTTAAAGTGACAGGAGGAGATTTTTTTAGGATACGAAATTTCTCTCAAATTTCACTGGATCGGTTGTAGACCACCTACCAAACACGTTTCGAAGGTTTATTGGACAAACAGGTGTAAAGAAAACCGCAAACAACCTTGTTTTGGGGGGGGGGAAACTTGTCTGCTATCGGAATCGTTCCCCATAGAAAACGTGCTTTGACTTTCTGTCGTAGCAACGACAGAAACTAGTAAATCATCATCTTATTACATAAAGACGGCGGATTCGGCCTATTCACTTCAGGTGGATCTAATACTTAGGATAAACATTCCAATATGTAAAAACCGGGGTTCGAGAAAAATTGGGGGCGCTTCTGTCCTGGAAATCTCTCATTCCTCTTTTAATGGACCTAAAGCGAACCTCAATTTGATGTTCCACTATACAAATTCCAGCATTCTATTAATCCTACTTCGTAGTTGTTAATGTGTTAAAGAGGCACTGGCTCTTTTTGGCATAGGGTCCAATGCTTTTCCCGTGGTGTTCTCATCATAAATGGTAACGTCCAAATCACACCTTTAATGTGTACATAGAATGCTTTTGTAGGTAGCGATCCAGCCCCACCCGCCCGCCCGACCACCATCTATCCATCTACAACAATTTTTGGTGTTGACGTGTGTTTGGTTGTCTTTTGGTTTGTAATCATCCGATATTTTAACTACTGTGAATCCCACGTATGAATTGAACTCTCAAAAAATTTCGGGACTTTTTGAGCCACCTGTTTTGGTCTGTTTGTAATCCTTCTTTGCACCATGATAAGCTAACTCCCCCGATCTGAAATGGCATCACTTTTTTTTATCATTGTTTTCATGGCTGACTAATTTTCCTATATTTTGCAGGTGGGTCCTCTACAAACGTGCCCAAATTTTTGTCATTTGTCCCCAGTAGAATAAACAAATGACAGGTTCCAGGTGTAAGGAATTTGTACTCATTACAGTGACAGGAGGGATTTTTTGAGGCTACAATTTCTCTCAATTTCCACGGAATCGGTTGTAGACACCTAACCGAGAGCGTTTCGAAGGCTTATTGAACAAACGAGTACAAAAGACAGTCGCAAACCTTGTTTTTGAACTTGCCTGCTAGCGTTATCGTCACCGCATAGAACCCGTGCTTTGACTTTCGTCGTGAAACGACAGAAAGTACAAATCATCATCTTACGACATAAAGAACGGCGTTATTCGGCCTTTATTCCATTTCAGGTGTGATCAATGCATTGGTAAAGCCTTTTCCAAATATGCAAAAAAATGGGTTCGACAAAAATTGAAGGTCGCTTCTTTCTGGCAATCTCATGTCTCGTTAAGTAAACCCAATGGTCGCCTACCTTAATTAATAGTGAGCGGAACTCCAATGATCCTGATGCATACCAGTCCCCAGTCCGCAACAAGACCCCTGGCAGTCATTGAATGTGGATATCTCAGTTATCCTGGAACGCATAGCAGAACATGCTGATCAAACAATGTTCAGTCGTACTGACGGCCAGGGACTTTTGTTACCCTCCTCATTCCTTCCTCTCTGTGGATTCGAGCGTTGCCTTCCCTTGGATTATGGCATTAGAGCAAAATATTGTTCAAGAACGGAACTGCAACGTACTAATATTCTCCCGAGTTTTCCTCACAGCCCCAGTCTGGTCTTGCCTCCATCGTATACCACCCCCATTAAAGATGCCCCCATAAAAGCATCAATTCAGTAATCCGTGAAGCCGCCACGCCGCCTTCAAACTTTAAAATCGGCCGTCCTAACTTCTTAAAGAAAACCTCAGCTCGTCACTAACATGACATGTCGTGTGCCGACAAAAACGCGCCGATCCAGCCGATGAAGAAGTCGTCATTTTGGATTTCTTCGTAGAATTTAGAGCTTGACGATGAGGGCTGCACAAAGTCTGTTTGGATGGCTGTTAAGACACGCCTGCAATATCGCCTTACATGTCTTTCGCGTTGAGCTGTGTGGCGGACAATCTGTGGTTTCTAAGTGTTGTAGTCTTTTCTGCAACGTCACTTTGTGGGCTGTCCTTTACATTCCCCTATTTATTTTTGATATCACGTTTTCACCCACAGGGCCGTCCCCAAGGGGGGGGGGGGGGTTGGTGTGGGGTGTGACACCCCCCCTTTCCAAAATCCTGTCTTCAAATGGTGACTTGTCGGCGATATCGGTAATACTAATATTATGTCGGCGCAACACTGGCGATTATCGGGCCGGCCGACTCATCAGCTTAAAATCTGTAATCTGTTGTTGTTTTGTTCTGTTTTAGCTGAGAATTATTTCCTGTCGGTTGCAGATGACTCGCCCCCTCCCCCTTTCAGCATTTTCAAAGCGAGTGAAAAAAATTGGGGATAAACCTGGCGAGCGCAGCGAGCCGGAAAATTTGATAATTCTTTAATCCGGCCATGATTTTGTCGGCAACACAGACTCAACACCCCCATTAAAAATGGTCTGGGGACGCCCCTGTTCACCCATTTAAAACGTTCATGTAACTTGCTTTTGTGGCACACCAGCTTCAAGTTGGCCTGCAGCAAGAGCTTTACCCAGGTCAGATAACCTGACCGTGATGATTATGCTTGGATTGAACAACAAATGACCACTTGAAGAAGTGACCAGTACGAAAATCAATTCATACCAATTGAACCACCAGTAAACTGTTAATCCTGTGCTCACACTTTCTTATTCATAAATCTCTGATACAGTAAACAACTCATTGTTTTCATTTACCCATTCATTGATTCGTCCTACAGCGACAGAATCAATATGATTAGTGCAGCTGTTGGTCAATAGTGCGATACTAAAACCGACAGAATTTAGATCCGACCAGTGCGCGTCCACACGGCCACTTTAAGTCTGACGCTAATACCGACCACAGTTAGAACCGGTAATAAGTGACTTAAGTCCGACCGTGTGGACACGACTAATGTAGCACATTTCGTTTGAGACACACCTGTAGACAAAGCACATACTCAGCCTTGAAGCAAGCGATTATTAGCGAGTGGTGTAGATTTAGACAAGAGACAATATCCACTGAATGGGGTGTTTCCATAAGGTAACACTCTTTTCTGACATACTTTTCTGACACCCTATGAATTCGGAAACCTTAACGGAATAGACCACATAAACCGTGTGGTTTATTCCGTTAAGGTCCGTTAAGGTTTCCGAATTCATAGGGTGTCAGAAAAGTATGTCAGAAAAGGGTGTCACCTTATGGAAACACCCCAATGAATGCATAATATAATACAAACGGTCTCAAATAAATGAAAAATCGAAAAGTTTCAGTCTTTTTGAGGAGTTTATTTCATTTATGGATATTTTTGGTTACAATGATTTTTTTTTTAATTTTCAGTTCCGTGCTTACAAGATGAATTTTCATGTGGATCCGGATATGGATGTTTTGATCAATCGGTTGTATGCGACACCCTTGCACAATGCCTGGATGAATTAGACGAAGAAGAATGTGATATTGGTATAAGTATTAGAGGCGCAACCTGTTTTTTGTTTGACACAGGCCCAAAACTCTGCCTTTAAAGGTGCAACGACAGATTTTGAGGCACTCAAATATTGTGTCATAATGGTAATTTCATAATAGATTAGACACTCAATAGATTTCATACCTTGTATTTGGCTACAGAAATGTCTTAAAAGAGAGAAAAAGGGTGATTTTGATTTGCTAATATTTCAATATAAAACATAGGCTGAATTTCGTATTTGCTCCTATACGAAATTAGAAATTTCACTATTTTTGTACCAAAGGAATATTTTCCGCTTAATCCTTTCAGATGGGGATATTTTTGATGGAAAGCTTTACATCACAGCAAAAATCAGTACCTTCGATTTTTTTAGGGACACCTGATATGTGAAATCTCTCGTTGCACCTTTAATTGTGCAACACTGGCTATACTCGATTCGCGTTGATACGTTCGTCCCCCTGGAGTTTTGGACCTATTCCAATAAGTCGAAGAGGGGCTCTACCGGGAAAATGAAAGAATTCAAATGCACGTGCCACGCCGGATAATCTTGGAGGACACTCCGGTCATTTAACTCACTCACCTGCCATTAAATACAATTTCATTCATGTATGAAAACGCACTATAGTGTATTTCAGGCCTTACATTGCTCACAATAAAATGATTAACGAAGTCCCTGTGCCTCATTGAATTTTTCACCTCCGCAGGCTCCGCAAGAATGGTACGGGGTCACATATCAGATGAATCGAGTATAGTTTTCTGAGAAGCATATGTTGTGTGGATATTACATATCTTATACCGGAATTGTATAAAGTGTTGGTCGTACAGCAGCATCGCTTTGTAGCCTTACGATATCGATATAGTAAACCCGCATTGCAGTGCGAGTTACCGATATCGGACGTAAGATGGAGGAGTTTCCTTAACCTGACCAATCTGACACATTTTTTTTCTGACATACTTATGAATTCGGAAACCGTTCACGGAATAAAGCAGAGGTTTATCCGTTAAGATTCCCGAATACATAGTGTGTCAGACGCTAATAATCATGTTTTAAGTGCATGGGGCTAAAGCACGTTACTATTCTATCCAATTCAAAAAGCCAAATCATTGTCAATACTATGCAAGTGATTTATTATTATTAGATCATTCAAACGTGTAGGAATTTCTGTAAATGATTTTTACACAGAGCAGCTCATTGGGAGTTAGCGCCTTTTGGAATTAAACTCTTCATTTTCTCTTCTTTTGGAAACTTTTGGAGTTTTAACAAAAAAGAAGGGAACGCACGAAACGCATTTGTCCACTATTGCTTATGTTAAGGCTTACTGTATTTTGCGAAACGAAACGAAACAGAACTCCCATTGGATTACACGCTTTATCCGTCATGCATGCATACCGTGCATAACGGAATAAAGCGTGTTATCCAATGGGAGTTCTGTTTCGTTTCGTTTCGCAAAATACAGTAAGCCCTATGTTAATGTACCTTGTAATCGCTTTCTCAATCCTTTATTAGACGAGTGCAGCTACGAACATTTGGTAGTAAGTCGCACTGTGAGCCACAACATTACGTCAACAGGTTATCCAGATGCTGTACCTAACTCCAAACAGTGTCAATGGAACATCACTGCAGAAGCTGGGGGTTATCCAAGAATTGCCTTCGTGGATTATGACTTGGCAGAATCCTTTGATTTTCTTTATTTAAGAAATCCAGACTTAGTCGGAGAAGAAAGTATAATTGCCGAGTTTACGGGACAGAATGTTCCAATAGCTATCACTCCAATGACTAGATCAGTCGAGATGGCATTTCAACCGTATGCCGCTGATCTTACATTTCGAAGAAGAATTTTTCTGATAGCGTCGTGGACAAGCCCCGATGGTATGTCAAGTACAAACCACTAAAAGAAAAAGAACAAGAAAAACAAAACAAACAAACAAAAAACAAAACCATAACAACAAGACAAAGCACAAATAATTTCCACTACCCAAATTACTATTGCAACCAGTAGTAGAAACATCAACAATAATAATAATAATAAAAACAACATTACAATAACAATGACAACGATGATAATAACAACAATAAAGGTGTGAGCATCAGCAACAACAACAAAATTTACAACAACAACAACTAAATATTACTAACTTCCATAATAAATTGCACTGCAGAAAGTACTGGTAGATTGTGTGAAATAGTCATCATTTGCGTATGCAAAGTTCTAAAACTACACACCCAATCCCTCAATCCTGATCTCCTATAAGAGCTAAGAATATCGGTTATTCCTTTATGTAATTTCTGCACGAAATATTCAATATACACATGTATAGAGTTGAATGGGGTTTATGGGCTTTATTCCATATAGCCTTGATTTCTTTCATCCAAGTCTTACACCAATAGCAGGGGACTGTTAGTAAAACAGTGTGCGCTTCCGGATAAAATTGTGAATTTTTGCAGACACGTACTTTAGGCATTGATAATGCGTAAAATTGATGGAAGCACTTGCCACCCCCCAGTGGACCCCAGCTTGGGTTTTAAGGTTATACAGCTGTCAAAATTTTGAAAATGCTCCAATCGTGCACTCTTTCTCAGATTACAGAGATTCTAAAGAGGCATGGTTTGCACTTTCTATGGCTTATAGTTTTGGAATTATGGGGTCAAAACTAAAAAAAAATATGGTGAAAAAAAAATCAATTTTGTGTGTACATGGGTCAAAAGTTGAAAGTTGCTTTGATTCAGGTAATATGTGGTGCACGTGTGGTCACGTTATGAGGGCACGTGTGGTCCAGTGGATTGAGCGCTCGTCCCGCAATCCAAAGGTCGTGGGTTCGAGTCTCACTGCGGCCAACGTGTTGTGCCCTTGAGTAAGGCACTTAATTACTCCTCTCCACCCAGGTGTATAAATGGGTACCAGCATTATTCAATGCTGGGAAAGTAACAGACTCGCTGTGCGGGAGGAGTGGCGAACCACCCACAGCAAACATAATACGGAGGAGTCTGGCCCAAACGCTAAGGAAAGAGAGATGGGCACTCCGCGTACGAGCTTGCTCGGCACGAGACTTTACTTTATGTGGTGCAAATTGTTTCCCTAGCTTAAATGATTGAAATAAGGAATAGTTTGCCTTATCTGTTATGCTTACTTTTCACGTTATTCAACAAAATAGGTCGCAGGTCAATAGAATCCAATAGCTGCCAATAGGTGTTGACTTTATTCGCCATTTTGGTTGTTACCAACACGTAATGTAATCAAACTATTCCTATAGTTCATTTTATAACCTAACGAAAATTTTGAACCACGTTTTTACCAAATTGAGCAACTTTAATTGTGACCCTCTACAAACCAAAATTGACTTTTAACCATTTTTACAGTTTTTAACCCATAATTCCTAAACTTTAAGTAACGGTAGTATAAACTAACTTTTGGAATCATTGTAACCAGACAGAAATCATGGCGTGCTTTCAAATTACAATGGAACATTTCTTAGTTTGTTTTATCCTATGATAACCTTGAAATCCAAGCCAGGGGGCCATGAAAGGGGTGTAGCATGGACTGGTAAGTGAAGGAGTGTGTGCTTCCGGATAACATTGTGAATTTTTGCATACAAGTACTTTAGGCTTGATAATCCATAAAATGATGGAAGCACTTGTCACTCCCTTATTGGCCAGCCCTTTGTTTCAAGGTTATACAGGGGGTCAAAAATTTAAAATGTTCCGAACGGTGTTTAAAAAATGCACACCATGGTGTTTGTCCTGGTTACAAAGGATTTCCAAAAGCATAGTTTGAACTATCTATGGGTTTTATAGTCCGTAGTTACGGGGTAAAAACGTAAAAATGGTGGAAAAAACAAATTTTTGGTGGTGTAACATGGGTCAAAAGGTAATTGCTTGATTCATTAATATGTGGTGCAAATTTTTTTCCTAGCTTAAGGATTGAAATAAGGGAATATTTTTGCCTTATCTGTTATGCTTAGTTTTCACGTTATCCAACACTTAGGCCACAGGTCAATAGATTCCACTAGCCTGCCAATAGCTTTTACTTATTCGCCATTAGGGTTAATAACCAGACACGTAAGGTATTCAAAACTATCCTATATTTCATTCTATTAGCTAAACCAACAATTTGAAGCACATTTTGTCCCAAAAATTGGAGCACCCTTGTTAAGTCTTACCTGTACAATCCCAAAATTGACTTTTTAAACCATTTTTACAGTTTTTACCCCATAATTCTAACCATAGTCACAGGTAGTATAAACTATACCTTTTTGGAATCATTGTAACCAGACTACATCATGGTGTGCTTTTCAATACAATCGGAACATTTTAGTTTTGTTTTACCTCCTAATGTAAACTGAAAATCCAAGCCGGGGCCATGAAAGGGGTGTGGCAAGTGCTTCCAGCATTTCTTGATTACCATGGTATAAAGTACCGTTTCCAAAATTCCCACAATTTTAATCATATTTGCACACTCACATGAATCTGTGCCTGACAGTCCCCACACTACGAAGGAGTACACCAGAATATCGCTGGTTGCATGTGCTGAAGAGTGAGTGCAACAACACGCTGAAATGAACTCATATCTACCAAGTCCCCTTTTAAAAAAAAAAATACATCGCGGTCCCAGGCCCGCTGAGTGTTGCTGCCTCCGCGGTTTGTGAATGGTGCCAAATGTCACACAGGTTCAACCAACGAGCAATGAGGTCACCAACCATGTCACGCCTACCCCCACCGCCACCCTTTCCACCAAGTTCCCACCATGCCTTACTCATAGCCTGCATATATTAAGGTTAACATTTTGACCACAGACACACACAACACACACCACACACAACACAAAACACAGATACCCAGACCTACGAACCAGATGGAATCCCTATGATTGCCCTCTGCAATTCTTGCAACCAGACACAAAAGACATTGATAGTTTTGTTATAGTATTCTCACTCTCTAGTTCTTTATGTAACTTTTTGAGAAACGATTCCCTAACAGGGAATGTCCTTTTTTCATTAGCCAGAAGAATTGCCCGAGTCACAACCTGGTCAGTTCGGCACATATTCTGTTTGAGGCTCCGGTGTATGGCAGAGTTGTAAGGCTAATTTATGATTATTTATGTGTAGAGACGACTTTTGTTGCACTCAAAATGAATTTATAATGCGTGGGCAACAAAGTCGTACTGGTAGAATACGACATTGTTGCACTATAACACGAGGCACACGGAACATCATGTGGTGACGTACGACGGGTCGAGCGCCACTTTATTAGCTAAATACTTTAAAAATCTATTTTCCTCTGTATTACGTTTTTTTTAATCAACTCAAAAACCTGAATGAAAACACAAAAATGGCTTTTCCTGTAAATTCATGAAAATGTAGATATTGTTGGACCACTGGGCAAAATATCAACAAATTAAAAATTAACCTTAACGGCACTTTGTAATACCGACGATTTGTGACTTAAAGAATTAACCTTAAAGTAACACAGGAATGATTATCCACCACCATTAGTCACTGTAGGATTTCGAGTGTATCTTTTAACGTGTTTAAACAGTTGCTTAACTCCGGTCAGTTCCATGTGAAATACTATACCATGCATTGGTTTGTATTCATCTAAGCACACATGCGATGGCGTCAAATTATGTTCCGATGGATCGGATGAAAGGAATTGGGCAAGCCTTCAACAATACCTAAAAAGCTATTTGAACCCACCACAAAAAAAGCAGACGTGTCATTGAATAGCGTGTAGTCCCCGTGCTAGTTAGCTCAATCCTTAACGTGTTTCCATGACATTTGTGTCACTGATATATACATGGTGTCTTTTTTAAATTGTTAGATTTGCCTACACCAACTGCAACCAGGCCCGTAGCCAGGTGGGGGGGGGGCAATTGTCCACTTTTTTGCTGATTTTTTTTATAAAAGGTCCAACAATTTAGAAAATTTTGCAAGAAGTCCACTTTTTGGTGATAACTCTTAAAAAAGTCCCCAAAAGGCCATTTTTGCGAAAAATGCCATTTTTACCAAAAGTCCGCTGTTTCGAAGTCCCGCACCCCTCCAAAATAATCGCTGCGTCGTCCCTGAACTGCCCCACACGTTCCTTGCATGTATCACCGTTTGACTTTTCCGATTATTAGAGATTGTCTACATTATGGTAAAGCACAAGGGCACGGGAAACACTATCTAGAAAAGACTTTGTACTAAACTGGTACACGTGTTTATGGGCTTCACGGTAACATAATCTTGGAACTAGTATAACACCTTAAAATCTCAAGGTTTAATATTTTCTTTTTCTAAGAAACAAAACTAAATCTTCAAACTAAAAATTGTTAAGAAGTGGTTTAAATATTGCACTAGCTTTTGCATTAACTAATTGTAGAAATCAACTAAAATTTGACTTTGGAAGCAAAGTATCAAGGTGACTGTAGGACCTTGAGTATCATGATACTTCAAGATCATAAAAACTCCTTCAAAGTAAATGAAGGTTTCTGTACAGTCATAACTCTCTTCTAACAAACAACAGTTGTCGAATGTTATACACCTAATCTTAAAGCCAGAACTTAAATTTCCACCATTACGTACCTGTTTCGCAGCTTTGAAATATTCTTTTTTAATAAAGTTAATCCCTTTTTGAAAAAAGTCAAACCTGTTCAAACGTTAACGTTTAATTAACTAATTCTTTCACCATTTTCACACAACCAGTAAGCGGCGCTCCGTGGCGCAAACTCAGTTTTTAAGTTCCGAGTTCCGCTGTAAACTGTCGTTATCTCTCGATTGCAAATGAGATGAAACAAAAAAGTATTGCACAAAACGACTTAATTATGTTGAGATTTAACATGGAAAAAATCTGTTTTCGATTGTACCATTTTTGGAGACAGGCTGCTAAGTTGAGCGCGCTATTTAAACGAATTACGTCATTTTGTATTTTAAGGTGATTTCATTTAATACAGAAATGTATCAGGATATATTTAAGTTATATGTAATCTATAATCTCACGAATTTAATAATTAAAATACTTTAAAAGAAATAAACTAGATAACCTATGATTATTTTTTTTAAATATCGTAATTATCGCTGGTGGAAACAAATTATATGTAAAGGTACAGTATAAAATGCTTTATCAGCGAGTATTGTGTCACCTCCTTTGATAAGTCAAATCTTTGACAGTCTCTTCTGCAGTCTACCACTTCACATCGGGTAAAATAAGCGGTTTCTAGATTACCCTCACTTAATAGATTTAATAATGTCCATCAATCGGTGTCACCTGTGCTTGAAACTCTTTTCTCTTTTCAGGTATATGTCAGTCAAGCAATATTAACTTGGGGTCTGATAAAGAAGTCCTTACTCTGACGTCACCGGATTACCCATTGGGCTATCCTGAAAGTCTTACCTGCGAATGGTTTATATACGCTTCTGGTGATCGGAGAGTAATTACAAAAATAAAGGACTTCCACCTAGAAGAAGGGTTTGATTTTCTTGAAATTGGAGAAGGAAAAAACTCCGCCGCCAAATCATTAGCCATAGTGAAATTGACTGGAGAAATTAAATTAAGGACCCTTGTGTCAACAGGACCCGCCATGTGGATAGCTATTGCGACTGACGGATACGGGTCAAAAAGGGGGTTTAGCTTTGAGTTTCAACAAGGACAAAGTGTTGAAGGTAAAATAAGAAATGATTTATATCCCTAACGTCGTCCCTTAATGCACTTCAAAACCCAACTGAATCACGGAGCGAACCCCTACCTTGGGTTAGTGGGAAATTGCTCCTAGATCTGACAACAAAAATACCGCTACTTCACTTTTTACGGTGATCGTCAGATCTTCCAAAAGGGGCGTTTACGGACAGAAAATACAAATTACGAATTGCTTACAGATACGACCGAATTTGCACGTAAGACTAGGTACACATAGATTATTGCTGTTAACGGCTCAGAGAGACAAATAAAATCCCTCTAACTTAATATCCTTTAACATCCTTTTGTTTTTTTATAACGTAATACTGCAATACAAAGGAAATATGTGGACTTGAAAATGTCCACATAAGGCTAGAAAAAATGCATATTACCCTGATTTTGTATTATAATGTATATCGTCAGGTGTATTACATTAGTGAGGATGTTGAATTTTGATAATTTTTACGAAATTAAGGGAAATGGTACTAAATATCAAAGTCTTTAAATATGCCAAGTGTCGAAGCTTGCAAATAATTAATAATCTTAATTAGAAATTTGGCAATTTTGACGCATGTTGCATAACAGAGACTTTGGTGTACATAGTGACGGATGTTTAACCCTCTGTCATAGAAGTGTATACTGATTTACCACCAGGAATTTTTAAATACTTTTGTTAGTACATATTCTCATATTAAATTTATAGCTGACACAAGCAAAATATGTAATTTATAAATATTGCTATTACAAGAAATTTATATTATTTTACAGGTCAAAGGGGTGAATCGCGGCAATTCACTCAACATCCGTCATTATGTAATAAACCAAATTGAGACGATTCGCGATGACGCACGTTGGTTTGACGGAAAACTCCAATTCTTGTAATCCATAATGACGGATGCTGAATAACGCTTAAGTATAGGGAAAATTCAACATCCTTCACTATGTCATGAAGCTAATTCCAAATCTGCGTAAATGTTGGTGTGACGGATAAGATGAGTAACTTTTCCAGTGTATTACATCCATTTTATCAAGCAAGAATTCATGAATATTAGCTAAAATAAATTGTCAATTGTTCATTTCGTTTCTTAATCGGATTTGATCGTTTGAATCGTATATGGGTATGTTTTCCGACGACTCTTTAGAGTTCGCGATTTTTCAAATGCGAATTTCTCGAAAACAAAAATGTAATACACTTATACATATATATTATCATTGTTATCCTAATGTTAAATATCCTTTCATATTTTTATAGGCTTATGTCAATCCTCTGAAATTGACTGCGGTCGTGGTTATTGCGTAGATTCTTCAGCCATGTGTGACGGCTTTGACGATTGCTTGAACCAGGCAGATGAGCTACAATGCAGTAATTATGAGACATATGTGGCATTTTAGAAGTTCTGTGCGAGACATGTGTTGCAAATTCGGTGTGATTTCTTTCGATCAATCATTATAACTACAGATCATGTTGGGTAAAACCGGCTGTTTGAACCAATAGTAAAGGCATCAAAAGCGATCACGCACACGTCTCGCAAATGACTAATTGCTACCAGTAGTTTAATGTTTTGCCTCACACGTAACTAATATAAAATGGAAACATCTCTGTTGTTAAAGAGACATGAGGAGATTTCCAGAAAGAAGCGCCCAATCTTTTTCGAACCCTGGTTTTTTACATATTTGGAATACTTACCAATGTATTAGATCACACCTGAAGTGAATAAGCCGAATACGCCGCCTTTATGTAATAAGATGATTTTGCACCTGTTTGTCCAATAAACCATCGAAACGTTTTTACGTAAGTGGTCTACAACCGATCCAGTGAAATTTGAGAGAAATTCATATTCTAAAAAAATCTCCTTGTCACTTTAAGTCAACTGTAATCGTCATCGTAAAATACCATTACACGTACTCTTCTAAAAATAAGGAGCTTTATAATAAACAGTTGAGATTATTAGTTACAGATAATTCAATAAGTTTTTTTTTGTATATGTTATACCATGGACCTAGTAGATAGGAGGACCAACAACGCGAAAACCACCAATTACCTAATTCAATTAGCATTCATCTCGACAAAAGCTAAGCACTCGATGTGTATACATGTGCATAGACCGCGACCGTCTGTGATCTATATCTCTTTGCCGCGATCGATGCAGTGACCACGGTTTTTACTGAAGAAAAGCTGTTCACAAAACTTTGTAATTCACCGGCGGGATGTTGTGACCCAGGACTGTAGGGGTTTTTGGAAAGTGCATAGTACACTCAGTTTCCATGTTTTTTTGGCAAGTTGTTGTCACCAGATAGAGGAGAAATTATTTCAGAAAATACCAAAAACCCCATCAAAATCCGTCATTTCTTTGTGGAGTTACGACTGTAGAAAATAAGCTTCCTTGCGAAAATAATATGAAAATGTTCCGATCATTTCCGACTCTTGAGAAACGGTGATATGAAAGTTCAATGTACCTTGTAACAAAGAATAACTTCTGAACTGGTGCCCAAGCACGCCCATACGTGTACTTCTACCTCGAAAACCCACCAAATTTAATATTCCGGTTTATGTTAAATTTGTTTACCGTTGTGGCGGTTTGATAGCCGACACCATGTCGAACTAGTTCAAATGTCGGTTTCATCTGAAATATGAATGTGATAAGTCATGCTTTATACCTAATTAAATTTATAAATTATAAATTAATTAACCCTCGTCTTCCGAAAGGGGTTGTGTACCGCTGTCTTCTATATTTTCCGGTGTCAAATGATGAGTTATGTAATTGCCAATTGACATTTTGCACCCCCATCAAAAAAAAATACCGGGGTATAGGAAAGGTAAAGAGTGAACCCAAAGTGATGGATAGGGTATGGCAATCACCCCCCCCCCCCCTTCGGGAGTGAAATACCAACACGCCTAGTACGACACAGGAATATCACAGACATTTGATTTTAGTTCTACATCTACATCTATGCTGTTACTCGACAACGCCTTTCAGCAACTAAACGAGGATTGTGGTATGGTGTCTCAATTGGTGGACACTAGTAATTGAAATTGTGCAGCAACACCGAACGATGTTAAATCCTAATTTTTAACACAAGAAACTAACACCGACAAGCATGACGCCGACTTGGTGTTAAAAATCTTAACACTCCAGTTTTTGCAGTGTAACACTAACCGCCTTTTACATGGGAATTGTGTAGGTAGGTAGATCAAATCATCATACGACTGCTTCAAAGCATATACAAGAACGATTTTCTTGTTGTAAAAATCAACTATTATCGGCGATCTTCGCAGATATTTTGTAGCAAAATAGATAAAAAGGTAAAGGTTGAGGGATTTGTGTACACGTGAACCGAGCGTCATCTCTCTTTCAAAGCGCTTGGTCGTTGTCATAATGATTATTAATTATACATTAGTATAAAACTTGAAAGTCATTTATCTTAAATTATTTTACCAGGTAGTAATTTTCCATCTACGGTGAAATATCGGGGTTTAGAGCAAAAAGGCCCCATCTGCAATAGCTTCCTAGTGGTGTTAGATTTGGCAGGTATAACACTTAATAAGAATACAACTGACAAATGGCAGCTATTGCAGATGGGGCCTTCTTGCACTACACCTTTGATATATAGTCATTTATTTTCACTCCCAGGGGCGGTATTACGTATCATTGACTGCACATGTAGTGAAATATAATGCAAAATCCTGCTATTAAAAAGCTATTTACTTACATAATTTACAAGCGGACAAGATAGCTCAATCAGGTAAGCGCTCGACTCCAGTGTATGCTCATCCATGCGTATAGGCGTGCGTTCGAGCCCTGTGAGATTCAGCTATCTTGTAATTTCCCTGGACAAGAAATTAACCACGGCTTGCCCGATTTACCCATGCGATTTTTGGGAGATGGCCCCGGCTGCGATGGTTATCTCGATGTAGTATGTTTGCTGATAACGAGAAAGCGCTGATCCCGATCTGCTGCATCCCTTGAAATGATGCTAAATGGTTATGGTATGGTTGGGCACAGTGATCAGCGGCCATTTGTGAAACGCTTAGAGGCCAATAGACATAAGGTGCTATATATAAATCTCTGATTATTATTATTATTATATATAATGATATTATAATCCACAGCCACTATTTCTTGTCCTGGATCATATGCATGCGACGAAAAGTTTCCAGTTTAGTAGCTAGGAATCTGGCGTACGCCTATATCAAGTGGTGACAAAAAAAGTAATGATCGTCCGGGCGGTGATGAGGTGAAACGCATGCCGTAGTAAATCGTGCTTTTTTCATAATGAAAACTTATAATTCCACCATGCTAGAAAAAATAATTGAGTATTAAAAAACCTCATATATGTAAACTCCAGAGGTCAAAATGCAAACCTAATACAATAACAACCTTTGTGAACTTCCCTGGGTAATTGTTCAGCACTGTATTTTCGCTCATTGGATCCGCAATACTCGAAAAAAAATGGGATCACTTTGACCGATTTAGGGAAAAGGTTGACCCCCTCTCCCCAATCAATGTTGATCCGAGTCATTGTTGTCAACAGCTCGCCAGGGTCTCCACCCCCCCCCCAACATTGATTGATGGGGAAGTGGGGAAGAATTTGTAAAGGGGAAACCTCTGCTTTCTAATGAACAAGGACTTACCCAAATTCGATTCTCATTTGGGAACCATGCAAATGTATTGCAATATATTGCATCAAGTTGCTTCAAATATATTTCGATGATTGCGGGTATTCAACGGGTGGTTGTTATATTAGCCTCCATTTTGTGATTGAAAATAGATTTTATTTATTTTCTCAATTTTATTTGAGACAAGATTTCTCACGGGAAACGTACTTTGTTTACTATAAAGAGAGAGAGGGGAATATACCATAGTTTGTTTTTGCATGGGGCACCTGTTGTTGACGACTAGGACAGGAATGGGGAATCCCCAAGATGTAAACTTAGAAAAAAAACTGAGTCAACTTGTTATGCTTTGGATGAAAAATAGTAGATCAGGGAATTTCCCCATAGAGTTATATATGGAAAGTGATGTGATTCAGGTAGTTTAGGCATGATGCTGTTGTAATGACTATTTGTAGACTGGGAACTTTGTGAAGTCAGTATTTTGAGATTGAGTAAAGTATCGCCGTAAGCAGTTGCAATCAGCTATTACAGTATGGATAGCTAGTTTTATCCACAATAATGGTAGATTGATGCTCCAACACAGTTGCCAGGATTTATTATATTTTAATTCCATGTGAGCAGATGCTTGTAATTATTCTACTGTTCGTCTTTGAAGCAGAAAGTGATGGGAATCAACATAGGATTCCAATTGTGGACAGATAGATAATCGTGGTGATATTTGGGACTGATTATTGTACTGTGTAATATTAGTGTTGTCGAGGGAATTATTTAAACTTGTCGTCTTGACAAACTTTTTTGCTTGTTTGGACAAAAGTTACCTTCAGGACTGAGAGATTTCCAATGGAAATATTACCCGAGGATTTATAAGCGTGACTTTGCATGCTGTCATTTTGGAGTCTTCGCTGTGAGGAAATATTATCGTTGAACTGCAACGCTACTTTTAGTCGGAGACAAATGAACTCTGAGAAGATTCGAAATTGTTAAGTGTTAATTTTGAATTGTATAGATAATTGTCCATTTGGACATACAAATTCTTGAACCAATTACAATCATTAAAAATTGTTTTATTATATAAAATTCAGAGCAACTTGTGCACAAGGCTCATTATTGTGTTTGTTTGAAAGGTATTTCTGACTTTGACGTCCACGGGAGACGTCATAACAGTGGTAATAAATTAAATACCAAGTGTACAAAGTAATACAGGGCAATAGATTAACGAAAAAATTAGTCCGTAAAAATGCAGATCTAGGTAAGATTAGGTAAGATTAGATGGAAATGAA
Source organism: Ophioderma brevispina (assembly GCA_023653785.1). Classification (NCBI taxonomy): domain Eukaryota; kingdom Metazoa; phylum Echinodermata; class Ophiuroidea; order Amphilepidida; family Ophiodermatidae; genus Ophioderma; species Ophioderma brevispina. The sequence continues at coordinate 18,778 of JAMKCH010016995.1, forward strand.
GAAACAAAATGCAGAAAACTTTTTTCATCTTTTGGAAAGACCCTCCTATCCCAAAGTGCTTCCAACTGTAAGTTTGTTCTCTATCCTCTCAAAGATGGGACTAAATGTTGGATGATATTTGAGAGGAGGTTGCACATGATGGAATTCTTTAAGTACTACTAGTTAAGACACATTAGGCCAGAAGGACTGAATATGGACAAGTCAGTCAAAAATAAGGAATACTAATGAGCGAGGGTAGTTCAAATGGCCACCATCTGAATAGGCTTATGATATCGACTGGACCTAGGTTTGGTGTACAGTCAATTCCGGCGATTTTCTGAGAGATCAGTATTGACATAAAAATCCTTTATTGACCAATTGCACGTAGGGGGACAATAAATTTTATGAAAAACACCGCAGCAATGTGTTGTAGGAGAAATGATAGGGGGAACACGAAATCACCTGCTGCTTAATTCCACACCGCTATCAAAACAGGATTTTTCCCTGATTCGGCTTTTTATTTTTTTTTTTGGCGAGTTTTAAAAGACACGGTGTGGCAGAGATATAGTCCTCAGGACTCATAGTCCACCTGCAAAGCGGAATAATTGGTCACTCGATTCAGGTGACTCTTCGCGCATTATTAGTTTCACGTTTAGTCCGTTGGCGCCTATGGAGCCCGTACTATACCTCCGGGGGGACTGTATCTCCTTTGACACGGCCTACGGACGGGGTATTGAGGCCGATTAATGTATATGAGTGGCAAGTGTCACGGGTAAAGTGGTATATAAAATACAAAGCATGAAAACATATATAGTAACATAACAGAAAAAAAAGTTAAATTACATGTAATAAACACAAACTATCTCTATACATTACAGATCTTAAGAGATGTCCCGCAGACTGCGAATGCACATTATAGATGTAATATACAAATTAAGTGCGAGACTACTTGGACAGCAGAAAACCTTCTTCAGGGGTCAAGAATCGCAACTTCTATGTGAGTTATTGCGAATGATAAGACACATTAATGACTCTCTCTCTCTCTCTTCCCTTGGCGAGCAAAATAAGCAAGTGAATCAAGTGGTAGATCTGGCGAAACCAAAACTCCATTATCAGTTCGTTTTCTCATCAACAATACGATCAAATCAGGGCTAACCACTCCCCACCCCTCTAGCCGTAGTTGGGTAGTTCAAGGGGGATATTCTTGCAGATCGTTTTCAATTTTTGAAGAAAGATGAAACTTGTAAAGACTCTATGGCATCAGAGGTTCCGAAAAAATAGACCAAAAATATTACCACCCGCCCCATGGTGGCCGCATATTGAATTCCAAAATGGCAGCCAAAATAACCGTTTTTTTTTAGCCATAATTCGTTTTCTACAGCACCTAAAGGCAAAATCAAGTGGTCTATACCTATGTTTTTGATACCTAGGAACCATTTGGTGGTCTTTAATTTTCATCCAATGGTTCAATCATTGAATTTTTAAGATTGCCGCCATAATTAGCCAATTCGGTGAAGTCGAGACGTCAACTGGTCGCAGAAGCCCTAAATCACGGATTCTCGTGAATGTTTGAGGTGCCATGCCTACGGGAAAGACCTTTTCGGAGGTCAAGGGCCTCATCCAAGCCAGGAAGCAAGAGCGGATTAGTGCACCTCGGCAACTAAGACCGAGCCCTCAAGCGCTAGGCAAGCAGGGAGGAGAGGGGAAGCTACCCCTCCATCCACGATGAGGCGCTCAGCCAGCGCGCTAACCCCATACAGGGCTATCAGGCCCATCAAAACCAGAAGGTGCAAAGGCGGGTAAAAATGCGGGAAAGCTCTGTGGTAAAAGTGGAAGAGTAAGGGCAAAGACAAAGTTTGGGGTCAATCTAAAGGGCTGTGGTGGTCGAGACGCCCAAGCCGGTCGCCTATGTCTACCCAGGGCAGCCCTATTGCCAACTGTGGTGGCGGTCATCTCATGGAATTTACAGGGGCATGGCGGGCAGTGAAAACGGGTTCGGCAGGACTTCTACTCCACCTTTTTTTAACTACAAAAATATCGGGGCAGTGGATGCCCCAACCTGAACATGAAACCTTTAAAACGGGTTTATATGGACCCCCCACTTCCATATGGAGACCCTGAACCCCGACTTCAGGTGGTCTCCATGCAACCTGCCATCAAGCACTCGGACGGTGGGCTATCTTTCATGCCACTGAAGCACTGCATCACTCTGAGCAAGAGGGGGAAAAAAGAACTCTTGGTCCAATGCGACAGCATGACACAACACAAGAGGAGGACAAAAGAAGCCCCATTCTCGGCAAGGAGACTCTTAGAGTGGTGGCAGGCAAAGGAACATTGCTCTGATAGCATCCCATGTAAGGTGGGCTTGGTGGTGGGGTGGTCCACCCATGGTAATGGGGCGTGGACACCCTCCTAGAGGACACCCTCTCCCGGAAGTGCACGCAATGCCAGGCGCAATCGAAGGTAAGGGGTCGCCAGTGGAATGCCCCTCTCCAGCAGTTGATGGTCATTTTTAGAGGCCTACATGTCTCCATAGGACCTATTTGCCTCCGCCGGGCGCCGTGACGTATTACTCGTGGAGTCAAAATCTCCCCGTTGCGATGATGCCAAGAGTCTCGAGAGGTTTATCAGTCGACAATGGACTGGTTGCTGCTGGTAGCGCCAATGCGACCATCGACTGTGGTTCACACAGGTTCTAGAGCTGCTAGTCAGGAACCTTGTCTTCTCCCTCAGCGAAGGGATCTGGTAAGCGGTTCTCACGCTGACCCGTTCGGTCACAGGCATGCATCCGCGCTCTCACCTGACTGTCTAGAGCAGAGACTTTCTGAACAGACTACCTGCGCTCCTGTCAGCAGAGCGGAGAATCTTACGATTCCGTGTCCGTCGGTTCTAATAAATGGTGCGCCACTCGAGAGATCGATCCGCTGTCTTGGTCTGAGGGAAACATGGGATTTCCCTATAGAAATCTTTACGATGGGTTTTGCCTATAAACAGTCGGGCAATGACCCACCGCGATTGGGGACTCCATCGGGGTTTCAGAGCAGACTCATTTGTCTCTAATAGCCCGATTCTCACGAATCTGCTGTATGGCATGTTTTCGACACGTCACCCAGTTTATTCACTTGTTCTGGAGTGGGGACCTGCCGCTAGTGCTCCAGGTCTTAGCGTCTTAGGAATTGAGCCAGGAATTGAGCCACTTGGGGGCGACGGTGGTTCCAAAATAATGCCTTGGTTCATTAGTCGAAGTACGGCGTGTCCATCATCTCACGGGCGGGTTTTCTCAAAGAACCAGACCTTGCTGTTACGCCGCACCAGTGTTTTACCCAGGACAAGGCATTAGCCGCGGGACGGGGTCAGAGAAACCTTGGTGGTATCAAGCATACTGAAGGCCTAGTTGAAGACAAAACAGGTTTTCATCTCCGACCCTTCCTTAAATGCCTAAGTGCAATTTTGCCCCTTTCATAAGCGGACCATGTCTTGTGTTACAATGAAAATGTCAAAATTTCCCCAAAATCGGGTCTTTTGGTGACAATGTTAAAATTTTCACCAAATTATGGGGTCTTTGGTGAAATTTCAAACGTGGGTCTTTGCCGGGCAACGATGCTGAAAGGGGAGTCTTAACGGGCTACATACGTGGCACCTCCAAGATGGGAGGTCCCCCGGGTAGCTATCGAGACAGCGGTATATAATTTCCCTCTCAAAAGTGAAACGGGGGATACGCTAGAGAGCAACACCTGCCCTGCGTGACATTAAGACGCACACACAATGTTTATCCACCTTGCAAGGTCTCTGGAAGATTGAATTCTACATTTGGAGAAAACAATTGGGTTACGATGGTGATTCACCGCGTGCCTTGGCGGTAACGAAATTAAGGTGAGCGCTGCGTTGGACATTTTCACGGGAGTAGCGTTACGTTGTATGGGGTATAGAGGTTTCTGTTCAGGACCCAAACGAGACATTAACTGCTAGAAATATGTCTTTTTAATCAATACTTGTGAAATATTAAAAATCTTGCCGCTATCTTGAAATCCAATGTGGTAGCCACGTGAGAACCAAACTTATGATCAATGAAAGTCCTGGGTATCTAAAACATCGATATAGACCACCTGAACTTTATTCATAACTGATACAGAACTGGAAATTGGCTAAAAATGGCCAAATGTGAACATTTTTAAAAATTTCATACGGCCATCTTGTACATAATTCAATATGGCAGCCTCCAAAATAAAATTCTGAGCTCACCAACAGGTTCATGGTATCAAAAAACATCGGTTAGACACGTCAAAATTTGGTTTTAGTCCAAAAAATGTCAAAAAATGTGATTTTGGCGGCCATTTTGGAATTCATCTGGCGGCCACCAGGGAGCGTACTATTTTTGGGTCTATTTTTTGAAACCTCTGATGCATAGAAGCATGTACAAAGTTCATGCTTTATTATAAAAAATGAACGATTCTTATGTCTTAAAAGCTTCTACTGTGTTACTGTGGTTTAATGCACTAGCGGCAACGCGACAACCAAAAGACCGGAGACCGAGCAATCTGAATTGGCTTACTTCAACACAAACAATCCGACTTGTAGAGGAGGCTTGTACAGGGTTTCAGCATGCGTAAATCGATGTATAGAGCAGCAGCCCAGAAGGTTTTGATCAAACGACCGGGATACCAATATCTGAAAACGGGAAAATTCAGAGAAAAATATAACTTTTGCAAATATGAAGGCCCGCTGCTGCGTGTGGCCCTAGGAGAGGGTAAAGTTACTATGGGGGTCAAATGTTTGAACTGCTCTAACTCTAATGTAATATAGCTCAAATTATTCCTTAGGTAACCAGGAGTAAAAGAGTCAACTGGGTCACATGCGTGGGGTCCTTCCTTTCCAATATATTTGGGGAAATAGGCTAAAAGTCCCAGAAAAGTCTCAAGAAAGGTCACCCTTTGCAATACCTAGATTTCTTTTAAAAAGATATTTTTTTTTTTAAATGCGGTTAAATGTTTAATGGCACTCTTGCATTTTTGCATTTCGGCATCTTCTTGTTGTTATAATGTGAGGGGTACAAAATTCCCTGCAGGACTCTATGGGGATGGGGAAACTATACCCCTCCTTATTAAAGGGGACCAACCCTATGCAAAATTAAAAAGCATATCTTGAATCAGTATCATTAAATATGTTTTTGGATATTTTTACAAAGAAATCTGGATATTGTAAACGTTGATCTTTCTTGAATAAACAAATCACCTTTAGCCTATTTTCCCAAATATCTTGGAAAGGAGGCACCATGCGCGGGTGACCCGATTGACTTTTTTTACTCCTGGTTACCTAAGAAATATTTTGAGCTATGTTTCATTATATTTAGAGCAGTTCAAAAATTTAACCCTATAGTAACTTACTCCCTTCCTGGAGCACACAAGCACATCGGGTCGCCGCAGACATCATCTTGAAGAGTTGTTATATTTTTTCTGACTTTTCCAGTATTCGTTCGATATAGTATATCGTTCGTTTCATCAAATCCTGCTGGGCTGCCGGTCTACTCGTCACGACGCGAGTCACCGAGATGGCACTACACACAAGTGTAGTACATTCCTATTTACGCAAATAACCAGAGGCTTTCGGCTATTCGGGGAACCAGTTGCAATGAAGTTTGTTCGTGCTCAATCGTTTGAAACCAACTGGCATTAATGTAATTTGATTACTCAATTTGATTGGATACTTAATCATGGCGTTGTTCTACTTTTTTGCTATCGCAACTTTGTGTCTCGTGTTTTGACAAAATAAAAATGTCGATACGTCGCTGCCAATTCAGACCACTTTACAAATCATTTTACCCTCATCATAGTACTGTTACCAATGCTCTTGGTGTAATGGTGGTTAGTTCCGGTTAAAACATAAGATCGATTGTAAGCAGAGATTGTGAAATGTAATATTATGATTACTGTAGACAATGATCAATGATGGGAATAGCAGATTATTAAAAAAACAAAATGAATCTAGCACAGACTGAGTTTTTCAAGCTTTTTCCCCCGAGACCCCATTTTTAAATATCATTCATCTATTATATATTAACTATGGACTTCTTTCTGAAGAAAGTTCGTATCAAACTTATGTAGATAAAATACTCAGTTGCCATAAAAAGCATTTAAGCAATATTAGCACAATTTTTTGAAGAGCGCCCAATTTTTTACCGATTTTACCCGCGATTGATTGGTAACTGGCTAGTAACTATACCTGGGATGGTTAAGCTCGAAAATTGTCTATGTGTCACAAACGAAGGAATTTGGACAAGAATTATTATCGTGGTTCCCCGATAATAATACAAACGGCTGCTGGATGGAAACGGATTTCCAATGTGAAATAGCCGGGGGAAATAGCGCATTTACGTGTCTACGTCATCCATTAGTTGTTTAATAGTTCCAGCAAGCCAAGATTAGAGGTTATTTTATCGAGGTGCCACTATTTATCATGGACGGACATAAACGTAGCATGTCCGCTCTGCCGTTAAGTCCAATCGGATACCATTATTAATTACCAAAATCGCTTATTTGTGATAAATACGCATTGTTTTTAGCATTCCCGTTCGCAGGTATAGTTTCCTTACACATTACCAACGTAACTGTGCAAAAAATATCAAATTTGAAAATTGGGGGCGCTCTTCAAAAATTTGTGCTTGATATTGCTTTAAGAAGAATAACAATTGTCGTGATAATGCTCATACCCGTCCACTAATTTTATGAAAATCGTAATTATTCTGAATGTGCATATGGTATAAATAAAAGTCTGATTTATTGATGTATAGGCACGTTTCCCATAATCGCCTGGCTTGTTTGAAAAATTTACTTTACATATATGCACAATTATTTATAGCCACCAACCAGAAAAATACATTTGAATTTTTAAGTGCTAGAGAAACAGAACTGATTTTGCATCCAGAGGTATTCGATCAAAGGGTCTTGCTTTCTGGAATAAGTCTACCTCTGAATTATAAAGCGGGGCAAAAAAAACATAAGACATTTAAGTATTACTAACGAAACTTTCTTTCATCTTATAGCAAACTTTCTGGGTATCATTATACTTTTTTCCCATTGATTCCAAATAACTTGAATACAAGTATTATGGTGTTGAGTCCACATGTATCATTTTCAAATTGTGTTTGGGGGTTAGGGACTAGGGAAGTCAACTTCGCCTATGTGGCCTTTTGGCGACTTACTTTATATTGTACGTTGTAAATTGTATGGTTCAATATGTATATTGTAATGTGTATATGTTTTTTGATAAATGGGAAATTAAAATTTCAAAATTACAAGATCAGGGGGCGACCCGAAACTTAGGACACTCCCCATGCTTGTTACTCTGTATGCGCCCAATTATTTACAAGCCAAATAAAAAGTAATGTTGTTGTTCCGCGTTTTTTTTTTTCATTTTGTCACACAGAACATTGTCAGGCGGCCTCGCTCCTGGTTGCAGGTCTGGACTTTCAAACAATTTTCTGGTCTAATTCCTCTGGAAGTATAATTGATATACAGGGACGATCATTTGATTAGATTGCACCTGATTGGTGATAGTACCATTATTAAATTAGCCACAATATTACGTAAACTGCCAGGAACTACTCAAATATTTATCATCAACATAATTAAAATATGTATAAGGGGGACGATTTTTGTAATGACTTGTGGTTTTCAGGAACAAGTTTATTTTCATTTTCATTCTCAATCACAATCACACAGTCATGACTAGGAGTAGTTTTCTTTTCTTTCTTCCTCGCACCTGAGCGTTTGACTCTCTGAATAACCTGACTTGGTGTGAGTACATTTAATAAATTACTGGCACAAATTACTGCATACTGCACCGCTTGCAGCAATGTAAAACTTTACAAAAATTTGATTTTGTAATAAAATCAAGTTGCACTCCCACCCTATACACCCCGAAAGAGAGAGATAGAGAGAGAGAGAGAGAGAGAGAGAGAGAGAGAGAGAGAGAAGAAAGATCCAGAGAGGTAACAACATACTGTTCGTAGGAGCGATATTAAGACCTATTCACTAGGCAGCCCTGTCGGTGGACAGATCGAACACATTCCAGGACTACAATACATTCGGCCCTGTCAATGATCCCTGTGCATCGCTACCTTGATCGATTTGACAGCTAAATGTATAGTAGTCCTGGAAATGGATGCATCTTTTTCACCAACATGCCTGGTAGCTGACGTCATAATTGAATACGGTCTATAGAGAGACAGACGAGACAGCAAACATCTAAATAGGCGAAATAAAACGTGATTGTTCATCCAGCAATTTGGTTCTTATATTCGCACTCCCTGGAAGTTGATTAAGATTATATACAGAATAATATCACACAAAGACCGGCAACTTTTACCCATCCCTCTTATTCTTTCCCAAATCAATAAAAGATTGCCCAAATCAATCAATTGATTTTGGGTGAATCAAGTACTAGGATAATAGATATTGCGATGGCTTTTTTCTGGTAAGGGGCCATGAAAACTTGCACCTGGGTTTTTTGAGAACGCTGATTTCAAAAATAGCGGGAAGCAAAATGTCACTCCAACGTTCCCGCCAAAATTAAAATCAAATGGCTGCCGAAAACTGTTTGCCCATAATTGTTTTTTATATGCCATAATACCATGAATCTTGGTGTCCTATACATAGGTTTCAAATATCACTATGGTGATTTTTCCCACCAAATTGACGATTTTCCCACTAAAAAAATGAATATTTCAAAATGCTTTCACATATTTTTGCCATTATATACTGTACTCTACTTAACACATGTTTTTGTACTTAGGGGATAAAAAATGTTCAAAAGTGTAAGAGAACAAGACAGTTCATGATCATGAATAAAATTGCCCTAAGTACTAAACACTTTGTAGCTTCTTCGTCTTATCGTGTCCCCAAACACAGTGGTTTCCAAATATGATCCAGCCAGAGACAGGTACAATGTCTGGCAGCTGTTTCATTGAATTCCGCAAGCTCCTCGTCTGTGCATTGGGTTTGACCAAGAGATGTTCCTTGTCGTGTTGCTGTTCCACAACCACAGGTAGTAATCCTGATCTTGCTTCCAGATACCCCAACTTCTGCAAGGAAACCATTGATCGTCCAGTTCTTGGTCTCAATCTGTTGAGGCATCGCCATTTCAGCCCATAAGGAGTCAGTTCCAGGTGGGAGATGCGCACCCAGGTTCAATACCGATTATATTTACTTGGTTGATAGCAAGTCTTTCTTCCACAAGGCGACTCTCTTGCCTCCTTAGATACTGTTTTAAGAGGTTTTGACTTTTGCTTAAGAAACTCTCCTCTGGTTTAAGGAGGCTGGTTGGGCACAGGGTATCTGCCATAACATAGGCTGCTTCACATTAATACTTGGGCAGCTACGCTCCCTTTTGCATGCTCGCTTACGCTTCGCCAATGTCTGGGTGGCGCAATTCCTGCTAGGATGTATAGTTTTCCGTTGGGTGTTGGACGGAGGCAATCCTGTGATATGCCGGCAGGAAGGATTTAGCGCTGAATCAGCTTTCTTTGGCATGGGTTTGATCTTTCCCATACATGTCAAGCATACTCTGCACATGGGTAGCACAGGTAAGTGCCGTCGATCTTAATATGTGTGGCGAGCCACCCCATCTTTGTGCCAGTGAGTTTGTTTCAAGATGTTTATTACGAAGGAACAACCTTTACTCTTCGTCTCTTCTCGATGGGGTCTTATAAGAGAGAGTGCGGGTCCAAGGTCCTCGGTAGACAGGGTTATCACACAGTGCTTCCAGGGATGTTCCGACCAGGGTGACTTTAAGCTGACTGGCTTTGGCTTCAACTGTTGCGTAGATGGGAAAGCAAAACCTGTGTCTTATATGGATTTGCACGTAAGTGTTTTTCCTCATAATAAGTAGTGAGTTCATCCAAAGCTTTTGGAGAGTCTCTCTTACACAACTGTGAATTCCGATCTGTGCGCTAATTCCAAGATCGTTCTGTTATAAATCAAACACAGGGGTTCCTGCACTCCCTAGGTTGGTCGTTGGATCGATGGTGAACAGAGAGGTGCAAGCACACTCCCCTTGTGGTAGACCATTCTTGAGCCTACCATCGGGCGCTTCTTTCGCTCCATGCGAACAAAGAACCTGCCTGTGTTTGCCACCATCCCTCGATAAGCTCAGTCAAGAGAATGGTCCTTGGTAATTTCCTTCCTGATCTATGGATGGCATCTGGTGATTAACATTGTTCGTACCTGCTGATAGGTGCGACGAAACACAGCCCGTTCACCATATAAAACCCTTCTCGAACCATCCTCATTTGGTTGAGTTAGGTTGAGTAACTTGCTTTTGGTCTGTGATTGGTTAGGCATATGGTTGATAAACAGTGTCGTATGCTGTTGATAGGTCGACGAACACGCCTTCTCGAAACCCTCCTCAATTGTTGAGTTAAGTTGAGTACTTTCCTTGCCACTTTGATGGCTAAAATGAGCAATAAGCATCACAAGAATCTATGGATGTGAAATTTCCCAAAACTAGTGCATTGTGGGATTGCCTCAATACATCCTCTGCAACCTCGATTCTGATGAAGCTGTCAGCTATGAGAGGGGGCAAAGAAATATTTGAAAAAATTACTCACTTCAATGAATCTTTATGTGATAAACAAAATGATATCTCCCACGTTCATTGTCCCTCGTCAGTCAGGATATTCTAAACGGGCCCAAGTGGGAGACAATCTTCAGATGATAATGATGTAAGCACTCTTCTGCCCTCATCATCACACAAGTTACTATCTTCAATGCCTGTCACGAAGAAGGACAAATACGCTAGCTGTACGACACATTTAGACCGTGAAGACTGTGCTCCCATTGTAATCTTTGGCCTACTCACTCACAACAGAACACTAAAGCGTGGATCTCATTGAAACCTTTTGAGAAATGTCTTTTCTGTATCATATGACAGAGTTTTGCCACTGGCCCACATAGGAAGCCACTAGAGTAATTGACAGTTGAGAGAGAAGGGTGTGTCTGTACTTCAACCCTCGGATACCAACTCAGAGACCAACCGCAGAGATCACAACCTTCAAATCCACCTTTTAATCGAGATATTGGCACAAGCAATATCAATCTCGCTATATTGGGGCACAGCAATAGCATCACACAACATATCATGAATAACAATCCTGGGTGTTGTTAGGTCATTCAGCAGACCCTGAAAATAGACCCCAGCTAAAGTTGAAATTTATCAAGTCTCTGCCAAAGTCATACATTGATGTGCCACCAGTTTCACTACAGAAGTTTCTTTCTTCTCGCAACTCTAATTTGTAAAAACCTGGGTGACTACTTAGTTTTTCAATACATGTTTGAAATGATGGTGATCAAAGGCAGAAGTTTTGGTTTGAAAGGTGATGTCAGCATGTGGCTATGTTCAAATAACAGACGAGTTGCCCTTTAGTCGCTTTTGACGACATGTAAAGGGAGACATCGCGCCTATTCTAAAACCACCCCGAACCCGCAGGGTCCCTTTAGTCGCTCTTACGACATGCAGGGACACATCGGGCCCATTCTAAGCCCCGAACCCCCAGGGTGTCAATTTGGTGGGGAAATGTATCGTAATTGATTTGACATGTGTTTCATTGCATTTCTGACCTCAAAAACATTGGATCGACATCAAGATCAGAGGTAATCAGGGCATATAAAGCCGATATACTGGCAAAACAGGTTTTTTTTTGGCGGCCATTGGTTGATTTTAAATTTTTGGCGGGAACCTTTTGAAGTGACAATTTGCGTCCCGCTATTTTTTGGAAGCAGCGTACTCAAAACCACCAGATTGCAAATTTTGCATTACCGGAGTGCACGCCCAAGCAAAAATGTCACATATCGCTCCGCTAGTAATTCTTAATCGTCATTAAGACTTTCGCGTAACCTGACCCATCTGACACACTTTTTTCTGACATGAAATCGAAACCTTCACGGATATAAGCGCAGGTTTATTCCTTAAGGTTTCTGAATTCATAAGTGCGTCAAGGAGTGTGTCAAGAATTGGGTCAGGTACGAAAACTCCCCGTTATTTATGCAATTAGTGCTGGGTTTTTTATCGTGATTAATTTTACTATCTATATAATACGTGAAACCCCCTGTCCATATAGGGTGAGTAAAGACGTTTATTTTTTTTATTTCAGTGATTTGTCATAACCACGAAAACTTAATATCCTTGCAGAGCAATACTTCGCAGAACTTCATCAGCTGTTAAGCCTGTGAGTTGAATTTACTTTTAGCTTTTACCAGGCGGGTGACCTTGTGTACAAAATGCCACCATTCGCAGGCGTAGTAATAGCGTCACCATTTTCGATAAGTTACCCTAATTATTTAGCAGTATGACGTACCGGTCGTAACGTAGCAGCACAGCGCCCACGTATCACTGGGGTTTAAAAAATGTCCGTGATTTACGGAAATTTCTGGCATCAGTATTTCCAGTCATTTTCAAGAAGAGTCAAATTTATACGAAAGTTCTTTCATTAACGGAACTTTTGAACAGTAATTGTACAGAATTTGTCTCATATTATGGAAAAATATGGTATTTTACAGAAGTTTTTTCCGTAATTTTTAAAAATTACGGAACCAAAACAAAAAAGCCGGGGAAATAATTGCGCCCGAAATTTAATTATTTCCGTAAATTAACATTTTTAAGCTATTTTTTTATGTTTTTTTTTTTATGTTTTAAAATTGTTTTTCTGCTAAAAACAGTTTTCTAATTTACGGAAAATCTGTTTTCTTTCCTTAATTTACGATACCGTAAATTTTTAAACAGTGTAACGAACCGACTATCCATAATCCCATATTCCATGCAGTATGCCTCCACTTCGTTGATCGAATTGTCCTATCCCTATTTATTTAGGATCCCCGTTCTTTATACCTTTTTATTTTTTCTCTGTCATTGATGCCTACAATGATCCTATGTATAACAAGAAAATCAAATATCAGCATTTTTATAAAACAATATTTTTGGCCTTTTATTCTTGGCCGATATATGTCTATAAAATCAGAATTAAGCAAACCAAATACCTCATATAATCCATTTATTTTTACTGTAACTGAGATTTTAAATACCAGTTCACCATGACCACTTAGTTACATTTTAAAATTAAAATTGTACCACGTTTTCATTTTTAAAATCCACCGTATTGATGTGCTGTCTAAGTCTAAAGCTGTCTTAAGACAATACAACACCGCTCCAAAGCACAATCCCTTTCGTTATGGTTTGCTTTTGTTTTTTGCACACAGCTCAGTGGTCTGATATTTAAAAGGGTTAGTTTCAATTATTAGAAATTCCAAGATCTTGCCTGCCTCATTCTTATTTCTGTCGGCTGCTCTTTCCCCCTCCCCCTACTTGGCTGTCTCTAAGACCACGAAGACGGGTGCAGGTTTGCGCTCTCTATTCCATTTCAATAATTGACTTCTAATCATTCTTGTCAGTCGGATGCTTGCAAAGGCTGCGAAGTTCTGGCAAGTTTGCTGATGGTTCCTGTATACACCAAACTATTTAATGTTTCCCCTAGGGCGAAGTCTAGCGGAGTCAAATCTGGGGATCTTCGCAACAGAATAACCGCTGCCTTTGCAAGCATCCGACGGACAAGAATAATAACAAGTCGGTTATTAAAATGGAAAAGAGAACGCAAGCCTGCATCCGTATTAGAGGCATCCAACTTCCCAAAGTGGGGGCAGAGCAGCGCAGTAAAGAAGATTGAGGCAAGATCTTGGAATTTCTAATAATTGAAACTAAACTTTTCAATATCACAACTGACCTTTGTCAGAACGAAAGAAACCATAAACAAACGAATGAGCTTGGAGAATGTGCATTGTCTAAAGACTACTGAAACTGTAACAATCCGTGGATAAAATGAAAAAAGTGGTACAAATTTTCAATCGGCCATAACTCAGTCAATATGCATCCTATTAGAAAGATTTTTTCGGTGTCAGAAACCTGACGAAATGCACTTTTCAGATTTGTAATAATATGTATGGTTTACATTTTTTCTCTTCGTGAAATAGAGGGCGCTTCGAGGGTTTCCTTTTTTTTGAGACACCCGGTAGCTGTAGGTGAAATATTGGGCTAGCAACATTCCTGTAGAGCTAGTAACGTTCGTGCAAATTCATTTTAAAATTTAAAGGAGAAACCAAAAAATGAACGATTAATTGAAAACAGTTCATTTCCTTACGCATAAAGAGAAGTCGTATGCAGTTTAAATGATGGAGAGGCGAAATCTTTTTGAAATGGACTGCTGTTTGATTCGCTGTGATTTTTGGCTCAAATTTAGATGACCAAAAATTACACATGAGGTTTAACTATTAGGGCCCACTTTTTACATATGAGGTTTTGCATTTGACATTTGAAGTTACATACGAGATTTTTCCTGTCCAGCGACGTGAAAATGGGTCACGCTTTCAAAACGTTATTTGAGTGAAAATCGTATCTGATGATGAATTTGGTTTGATTAATGACACGTTTTATCGATTTGTAACATTTGTTGAACAGATTTTTGAATGACGTACCTTTAAAGGTAATTTATCCTGCAGCCTTCGAAGGTTTACATAATCTTAAAACTCTGTAAGTAAAATCATCAGCGGTTAAAGCAATATTAGCACATTTTTTTGAAGAGCGTCCCCAATTTTTCCAAAAAAATGAGATTTTTACACGGTTGCATTGGTAACTGGCTAGTAAACTATACCTGTGAATGGTTAAGCTCGAAAATGTCTGTGTGTCACAAACGAAGGAATTTTGTAATTAGAACAATTATTATCGGGGATCCCGATAATAATTCAACGGCTGCTGGAAACGGCCTTCCAATGTGAAATAGCCGGGAAATAGCGCCATGTACGTGTCTACGCTCATCCATTAGTTGTTTTATCGGTTCAGGCAAGTCAAGTTAGAGGTTGTCTTCTCGAGGTGGCACTATTTCATCATGGGTGGACATAAACGTAGCATTTCCAGCTCTGTCGTTAAGTCCAATTGTGGGATCCCAATTCTAATTACAAAATCGCTTCTTTTATGATAAATACGCATTTCTTAGCATTCTCGTTCGCAGGTATAGTTTCCTAGACAATTACCAACGTAACTGTGCCAAAATATCAACTTTTGAAAATTGGGGGCGCTCTTCAAAAATGTGCCATTATTGCTTTAATGTCTTAAATGATCCATCAATCTATTAACTTAGCATGAAATTAAATTTGGGTACCAAAAATAGGATAAAAAAATGCAACATTTGGAAAAAAATATGTTCGTGTCAATCTTCCCTAAAACTATGTACTGTATGAAGAAGGCCTAATTTTTTGCCGTTTACCCCATCCCATTTGGGTCCCTAGATCAAGCGATGCACGCAATTAAGTGAAAGGATGTAAATTTTAGTTGGGCCACTTTCACCGGGATACATGTACGTTTAATCTTTGTAAGTAGCGAAAATGTATTGAAAAGACATTGGATTTGGTGCATATCTTTCAAAGAAGTGTGAACAGATTAACATTTGAATGTTTTAATTCGGGTAGTTGTATTGATTGTAAAAAAAGCTACATTTTGAACCTGGGGTACGTTCCCGAAACTCAGTCGAAAACTGCGTGCATACTATCATGTCATGCCTGGGTGGACCTATTTGTCCAAAGCACTGTGTAACTGGCATGGAAATGTCTGTTATGTAGGACATACGCATGAGTTAGTTTACACGTTGGGTTATGCACGAGTTTGGGGAACGGACCCCTGGTAACCATCAAAAGCAAAGATTCACAATTGAAGAAAGTATGATTAAAGGTGCAACAAGAGATTTCACATACCAGGTGTCCCTAAAAATTCAAAAGTACTGATTTTGTCCTGTTGCAAGCTTTCCATCAGAAATATCCCATCTGAAAGGACGCTGAAAAATGTTTCTTTGGTATAAACAAAATTTTGAAATTTTACCTGTTAGGAGCAAATACGAAATTCGCCTATGTTTTATATTTGAATATAAGCAAATCAAAATAACCCTTTTTATCTTTTAAGACCTTTCTGAAGCCAAATACAAGTTAAAAAATGCTATCAAGTGTCTAATCTATCTGAAATTACTATTATGACAAAATATTTGGTTCTCAAAATCTCTCGTGCACCTTTAAGTTGACCACTTTCATTCAGACCAGACCATGTAGAAACCATTCGTTTGTGTTCTCAAGCATTTTTTTTCTAATAGCCGCTTATCAAACAATTTTGATACTACCAGAGACATGGAGCGAGCTTTAAATCAGAAACTGAGGCAACAATTAAAAGGCAAATAACAGCAAGAACTCGGGCAAACACCACAACTCAGAACGGAACTCTAAGGGATCCAAGCACAAGAGGCATTCAATAAACTTGATTCTATCATCTTAACCATATAGAGTGATCTAGGCTGGTATAATCTTTACCACACCAACAAAGGAATGCCCTCTGTAAAGATCTTCCAAAAAGAGTGTCCTACTGCAAATTGTTGTCCACCGTCCCCAATAGGTTTCAACAGCTTTGACCGTGGTAATTACCTACCCATAACAGCTTCCCAACACAGACAGTGGGAGTGACCCAATGTGAATTTTGCTCTAATTTCCCTTTAATTAAAATCGGCCAAATTGATCGGAAAAAAATTGGGAATTTGCTAAGAAACTCTTCTAAAATACCCCATGGAACTATAAATCTTGAAAGTGGTTTTTCATCCACCTTTAAAAAATATTTGACTAACGTCGTAGTAATTACATTCTACATATTTCTGGTTGTTGGTTTCGCCGTATCCTTTTAGAAATGCTTATTTCCAAATTTCCATTTAATTTCAACCTTAACATTTTGGTTTTGTAAGCACTCGTTATTGTTAAAGGATATAATGGCATGAAAAAAAATTGGACATAATGAAAAGGACCCTTACTGAAATAATTCTATCTACTAGTTTGAAAACAATTATGATGTTTTACATTCTGCAAAAACAGTAAAAACAGGAAGAGTTGGGGGGGGGGGGGATGGCAGTTTGTGCTATTTATGGAAAAGTGAGTGGCTGGCATGTACTACCAGCATTTTACCAAACTTGAAACGCATTTTACATCAGCTCACAGACCATTGCTATTGTAGACTGCTAATCCCCGCTAATCCATCATTTCACTTTTCACTTGCCAGATCATATATCTCACTACAATGCCTGAATCTAAGTCTGAATGCTTTTGATTGTGTCGCAAAACATTCTAGATACACTTTACCTTCTGTCAGGGATGTTCACACCGGTTGCTTTTCCTGTTCCATAAATTGCCACACAACTGCCCACCTCCCCCTGGAACTCTTCCTAGCCCAGTCCCTAAGAACAATTATTGTGCACTTTTTCCTACAAGTGTGAAACTTGGCATGCCTATACATATTGAGCCCCTGAATAATTTCTGATCGAGTGCCAAAAATGTAGCGCCCCCCTATTGGCCTACAGCGCCCTCTATAGATTTACACCCACTTATTAAATATTCCTTTCACGAGCTTTATGCCATAACTCCAATATTTTTGACCAATAATGCCAATATTTTTAAAATGATGCACATATATAACTATTCATTTAGGTTAATATCAATTATGGCTGCCATCTTAGATTCAATGGCCGCCAATGAAAGCCAACATTTAAGGGGGATGGCCCGACTTAGTACATGAGTTTTCATCTTTATATATTTCCTTCACCCCAAAACCCCATCTGTAAATTTTTCGCACGATATTTCAATCGTTTTTCATGTAAGAGCTAAAAACGTGATTTTGCAAGCCCCATAGAGTACTGTGTAAATTAATAGTGGTTCGAACCACATTGGGGTCCCTTTTCCTCATACATCCAAACCAAACATCGTTTGACCCGAAGATTTTACTGGTAAATGGGAGAAATAGTAGCTTTCCTTCTGATACCAAATGTTAACCACTTCCGGTAAATCTTGGGGCTTTTCTGGGACCGAGGCTATTAGCGCTCGGGGCCATGGACCTTTAAGCCACGTGATTAAATATTGATAAAAATGCTAATTTGAGGACAACCCCACATTATAATGCTGAGGAGTCAGAAAGCACAACTGATGATATTGCAACAGTAACAGATAGCATTAATCAAGAATTTCAAGATGGGGGTTTATTTCAAAAATGGCCCCCCCCCAATGAACTATATTTGGAATTAAGCCAATGAAGCATACCTTTTGAAGGGTTTAAATGATCATTTGGTTCAGCCTATTCTTTGACTGACTAGTCCCAGTAAGTGCTGCATATTCTTGGCCATGATTTAGGTCAATTTGAATCATCTACTACCCCCTCTAGTATTTCATTTCAAAAATGGCTGCCACTAAATATTCCTAATTATCCACATTAAGCTTACTCCGCTTATGACATGATGACAAAACACTAAGGACGGTCCCAAATTGGACAATGTAAAGAAGTTTAGAAAGAACACTGCTGACTTTGTAGTAGCCCCATTAGTCAGCAAGCAACTTGAATACAATGGCGACTGAAAATTGCTGCCATTGAACCATTTATGCAATATATCTACCTCTGACCCACATTTGGATTCTTGGTCTACTGACGAAACCTATGGTCAATTGTAAGGATTCAAATGACCCCCTTTGTAGGAAGCGTGTTAGTTGCAATACTAAGTATCTTAGTATCCTGAGTCCGTTATTTTGGCACTTGTTTGTGATGTGCATAAAGTAGAGTTGCATTAAAAGAGTCCACTAATTCTAGAGTTGCAATCCACGTTACAAGGCTCTTGAGCAACCACTTTGAACCAGCTCACCAAGCTTTTGCCAACCTTAGAGATTCTGTCCATTATGGCGTTGGTTCCATCTAGCTTCCAGTCCTAAATAATAGGACCAAGTAGGATAGGATGTATAAAAAATGACAGCACAAGTACCCCCCAAAAGAGATATCCGGACTTTCAATCAGGCTTCATCACTGGAAAGCCTGCAGTATACTTAAGGGATAGTTTTAGTACGATGACTCTATGACGTCGCCAAACTGCCCTCATTTTAGAACCATTTGGACATTGTATCATGGCAACCTTGTTCTTGGTGAGTGTGGTTATATAAAGGGGTCTTTTTGTTGGCAAAGTTTTACCAAACTCTTCTTCTCAAATAGCCATAATTTTACTCAGGTGGAACCACATTTTTTTTTAATTTTACAAATTTTGATAAATTTGGCCTAACGAATTGGGCCCCCCTCGTGCCTACACAGGTAAAAAATCTGGCTTTCAGATTCTAAGAGGTACATTTCTACCAAACAACCAACTGGGCCGCAATGCCATACAACAGCACCAAATTCCAGATCTTTGAACGTATCTGGCATAAAAAAAATTTTAGGTTGGAAGCCCTTTACGAAAATACCAAGCCTAAGGTCAAACGTCTATTGTGCAAAGTTAAGCTGAACTTTAAGCTGATTTTTTTAAAACACAAGCTCATTTTCTATGCAACGGACACAGTTTAAACCTCAGTCGCTAACAATACTCACATTGATTGGTCGGAAGGGGATGTTTTAGGGAGTGGCCAAAAGCTTCAAGCTTGACACCAAAATCAATCATACCAGTATCTTTTTATTCCCTATTTTCGATTATAGGTGCAAAGTCAAGGTGGGTGACCCAATGACAACCTCGTCCCCCACTCTTCCTACAATCAAATTGAGATTTGGGTCAGATCAGCAAGAAATTTCATATTTTCTCATTATCCCCCGTGAAATTAAAGATCAGTAGATGTTTCACTTGATATATGAACAAAAACATCCCCCAATGTTTGTCGCCACCTAATTATACACCTTCTCCTGAATTGCCAGTTTAGTACATTACAAGTCTTGAGGCGTCCAAGTGTGTGAAAATATCGGATTCCAAACATGTTAATCTTAAAAATATAAAAGCGGACGATTTACGCCAAGATTAATTGTCCTCGCTTTGAGTTTTAAAATATTTGGGCTTCTGCTGCCTCTTAAAACCATATTCTGCAACTCATGCTCGACCAATTAATTTGGGCTGAATCGATCCATCTTTATGTATATCACTTTAATGCTTTTGCTTATCCAAATGGCTTGACCGCTTTGGACCCAAATTTGAAATTTGTTTTTAATTAAAAATCGGAACCATATTCGTTTCAAACCGCACTTGATTTAATTCGCTTCTCCAACTTTACAAGATGTTACTTGTAATGAATTCAAAGTGCTATTGCTTGGCGGATTCATACTAGTCAGATTGTTGTTGTCAGGATTTCAAAAATCCAAACTAACCCCTTTGTGTTTTCAAAATCTACTAGCAAAGCAGTGATGTAAGGACATGCAAAACCTGTGTGCATGTCATTGTCCCATATGGTTTGCCTTTACCTAAATCCCAACTAGAATAATTTCGTTTCTCATCAGACCAAGTTTAACATCAGTATAACAAAAGTGTGTCTTAGTCTGTATTTCTCAAATAAAGAATGTAACTGCATATCAGTACACATGGCTCAATCTTCTAATCTGAATTTTGTTTAACATCAATAAAATAATATAAGATAGAACCATCACATAATATTCGTCTGAATTTCCCAACACAATCACCCTACGAATCGTTTAACAAGTACCAGGTATGTGTGTTCTTTTGAGATTATACCTTTCATTTCGAACAGGCCGTTAGCATTTCAATATGAGACTCATATAAAGTGAAGTAAGGCCTAACTGGATAATCATTGGTGGGCCATTTGGAAATCTAAGATGGCGCAATATTGACTTTGATCTAAAAAAAATTTTACGGATAAATGAAGAGTGGCTTAAAAGCTCGTACAAGGACTTGATTTGACTCAAGCGTGAAATTTGCTCGTCCAACCCTTCAAGAGGTACATTTCATAGTGGGTAAAATTCGAAATACTAGTTCATTAGCGCCATTTGATCTATGCCATCTTGAAATTCGCGATTTCTGCTATTTTACAACTGCATGCCATCAATGCGTTTCTGAACTTCCTCAGCACTTAGCAATGTTGATGTCCTTAAAATTGAGTGTTTTTAACATTATTAACTCAAATTAGGCTTAAGTATAGTTTTCAGTGGCGGCCATTTTTGAAATCTAAGATGTCCCTTTAAAAAACTTTGTTTTGGGCCCTACCCAACCAGAAAAAAAAAACGTCCCTAGACAGAATTCAATTATACCGATGTGTATGCAATTGAACCGCTATTTATTTGCTTACAACAACAGGCGATATTTATTTGTAAAAAGCATTAATATGCGGTATTATCACTTGTGCTACTGTATTTCGTTCGTTCGGTCTTTTTTTTGAATAAGGGTCATAGTGCGAGGGAGCTTCTGTCACTAAGATCTGTGAGAGTTTCAACCTGGTGCATTTTTTCAGTCTTGTCCAGTCTTCAAACACTGTGAGTCTGTGTTTTATTTTAAATACAGTTTGCGTAAAATAAAACTAAAAATGTCATAAAACACAACACAAAACTTCATATATTATAATTGTCGTCAATACCAAAAAACCTATTACGTGGGTTGGTACATTTTGTGACCCCACTTTGTCTGCTCCCAGTTGAATTCAGCAGCCTTGACGGAATAAAGTACAGAATTACATGCACTTTATTCCGTAAAGGCTGCTGAATTCAACTGGGAGCAGGCAAAGTGGGTGCAGTAAATGTACCAACCCGTATTTCGTTAATTTTGCATGATAACTACGTGCTTATTAGGAATGATACGGTAGAGATGTAAACCGATACTGAGGGGTGAGCGACCCTATTTTTATTCAATAGACATGGACATTTTTTTCTAAACTATTGAATCGGGTTGAATTTGCATGTCGTCGATGGGCAGAAAAAAAAACCGCAAGTGTGAGATTTTGACCACCACTGGAGCATAGGTTGTGGCAACCTTTCCAGAGCGAAGCTATTCATTATATTGAGTGCTGACCACAATAGCAGTAGCGATTTATTCCGTAAATGTTATCAAGGATTAGAATTGCAAATCTGGCACACCAATCCTCACTGGTCTTGTGGTTAGGTAGCTGACTTCATGATACAGTGGTCTCGGGTTCGAATCTCGCTAATTCCTCTTTTAAAATATATAAAATTTTCATTATATTTTTCAGGTTAGAGGGAAAAATTTTAAGTCCAAAAAAGATAAGGAAAATAATAGCTGCCCTTTGAGGTTAGTGAGGGAGACCTGCATCTCCTGGAGCATGGGTGGTGGTCAAAAACTTCCACGTGCGGAAAAACCTCGTATGTGCATTTGACCTTTAAGATCAAAAGCTCATGTGAGAGAGTGGACGCCAATTTCAAAACCGCCTGTGTACAAAATTTACTTTGCCATCAGAACTGTCTGTCCCTAAAAACAATATTTTAACTTATATAACTTATATCTGATATGATTTTTGCTAAAGCAAAACCTATTCTATAAAGTTATTACATTAGTTTTAATGAATTTGAATTTAGAGTGATCATACAGGGCGTTTTGATGTTGCTAGTATGCACATAGGTTTGAAAGTGGGCCCATTTTCACACAGGAGCTTTTGATTTCAAATGTGAAATGTGCATAGGACATTTTTGCTGCCCAGTTATAGACCGTATTCAATAGCCAGCCATGTTGGTGGACAAGATAGACGCATTCAGGTACTACAATACATTCACCTGTCAATGATCCCTGTGCAATTGCTAAACATGGATCGATTGACAGCTGAATGTATTGTAGTCCTGGGATGTATGCATCTTGTCCACCAACATGTCTGGTGGCTGACGTCATATTGAATACGGCCTATTGAATGTTATCTAATGGATATGGAAAGCGACATTACCCCGAGCAACAAGCACAATTCAAACTTGATTCGACAGTTTGGGAAACCCCTATGTGATATTAGTAATACCGATATTGAAAACTAACATGAATATCAATCATCCTTTTCACCATTTAATAGGTACAATGATGACCACCGACTATGCTGTTTCTTCATCAATCTAGAAACATGCAGAACGGTTCAAACATATTCACCGTTATTCAACTGTGGCAGTTTGATGCAAAATTATTTCCTGAGAATCTTCATGTGGCTGTTGGGTCTTAGCGCTGTTATAGGAAACGCTTCTGTTATTGTCTTGCGTGTAAGAGAACAGGCCTCTTCTGAAACACAATCGAAACAGCGTATATTCATTTCTCACCTCGCCATTTCTGATTCCTTAATGGGTATATACATGATCATTTTGGCCTGTGCCGATGTCTATTATGGTGATAACTATTTCAAGTTTTCTGACGATTGGAGGAATGGTATGGTCTGCAAGATTACGGGCTTCCTTGGGCTTCTTTCCAGCGAAGCTTCGGTGTTCTTTATCACACTTATAACCTTGATAGATTCCTCTGTCTAGTATTTCCTTTTAGTCGAACAAGAATGGACGTGAAAGCTTCAAAAACAGCTGTTGGAATTCTGTGGGGCATTGCGCTTCTTGTTACTATAGTTCCTATTATAATGGCTGGACCCGAATCGGATTTTTATGACCTTTCCGACGTCTGCATTGGATTGCCGTTGATTACTCGACCAACAAGTTTCAGTTTTGAATCTCAAGGTCTTGGGGGTAAATTGATATTCGAGTTACCAGTCGTACAAGGATCTAAACCCGCTTGGTATTTCTCAATTGTTTTGTTTCTGGGTCTCAATCTCATCTGCTTTGCAGCTATTTTAGTCTGCTACATAACTATGTTTGTGGCGGTGAAAAGAACCGGGAAACGCGTTGGTCGAAAGGAAAGTGTTAACGACGAAATCAAGATGGCGATCAAGATGGCGGCCATTGTTGGTACTGACTTTATTTGTTGGTTTCCAATTATTATGATGGGAATACTTTCTCAAGTTGGAAGTGTAGTAATTCCATTGGACGCATACGTTTGGTCTGTTGTTTTCATACTGCCCATCAACTCTTCGTTGAATCCGTATCTCTATACAATCACCACTTTGATATCCGATTGTCGTGGCAAAAAGAAAATCGTCAAATGAATTCAGTGCAAAGATGAAGTATAATTTATGATTATGATTATATTTATATTGCACACAAATTACAACTATAAATTCTGTTATCTCTAGTTTTTTGTAAAGATAAATAAAACAACATTATAGTGTATTTAGTCTTTAATGATATAACACATATAATGGTAATGTATGGTCGTTACGGTAGTACAGAGTAGCACATATTTACAGCAGGATAGCACAAAAGTAAACGTGATGAGCGATAATATCGTAAAAAATATCGTATTGCACATTTACGAGTTAAGTCTGCACAATATTACGCCAAAGAACATATATTTGCCATAAAGCTGGCGCGTACTTTAATAAAGTGGGAAACTTATTTTCATTAGTTGACAATTTCGTAGAAATAGCAGAACCATAGCCAAGACTCTCGTGACTGCATAGCCTACTAGTTCATTTGGGGATGGGTTTTGGTACTTTGCTAGGCTATTTGGGGAAAAGCTCCTTTGTCCCTCCAAAAGTGTGAGTTACCTCTACCAGAAGGAAAATCCAAAGTTCAAGCTGCTGGCGGCCATCTTGGAAGTTGCCAAATTACATATGTTCTTAGAAAAACAATTTATAGACAAAAATTAAGTGGCAATTTTTACTAATATAATGACAAGGAGTCCATAGCAGTGATTATACTTTAATTTTTGATGGTCACCAACAGCCATTATTAAATCATCTATCACATCAGGAAGACGTATGCAAACAATTAAGTTACTGTTGTGAAGTCACTCTGCATGCTCTGGAGCCGGTGTGGCAGGATATATAGTCCTTCGGGCTCACAGTCCGGGAACAATGGTGAACAATAGGGCAATCGATTCAGTTGACTCTTTACGCAACATTAGTTTCACGCTTTATTCCGTTATCGTCTATGGAGCCCCGGACTATGGTTCCCACCGGACTATATCTGCTTTCACACCCGTCTAGATGTCGACTTGGAGGTCATCTCCACCATTCAATGACAATCTCGAAACAAACGAACGAAAAAAAACCAAAATAAAATATATAGCAACTTTTATCTATGAATGATGAAGTGTCCTTTGCACTACAAATTAAAGGGCCATGGCCCGATCGCCCCAGATTTTAGCGGAAGTGGTCCAAATTTTGGTGTCTGAAGCTTACAATATGGTACTATTTTTATCATTAACCCTGTTAAATCTTATATGACTAACTCATTGTCTGGTGAGCAAAAATGTGCCACGCTATAGGAACCAACAGCTTGCGCCACAGGGTTAGACCCCAGGCATTTGTTTCATAGCCGCCATATTGGATATTTCCACAAAAGGGGAAAGGTCCACTTTTTGCCGATTTTTTTGCTAAAAAGGTCCAAAATTTAGAGAAATTATGACGAAACGGCCAAAAAAAGGAACATTTTAGGGGGGTTAGGTCCATTTTTCCAAAAAAGGTCCACTTTTTCGAAACCCGCACCCCCGTAAAAATTCCTGCGTACGGCCCTGGTTGTAGATAGCCTAGATCATATTTTTGAAGTCCTAGGATGGCCTCAGAATGGACAAATTAGCTCATTGAATTAATTTTTAGTTCATAATTCATGCCTGAATGTTAAATTACTCAATTGTGGACTTAACTTTTTCATGTAAGTTATTGTACGGGAGATATGTAATTTTGGTAATTTCAGAGATGGCTGCAGCGGCTAATTTGGATTTTGCAATCGGGTGGAGTTAGCCCACATTTTCTTTTGTAGTCCTAATTTTGGTCTAAATACCCAAAATTTTGAAACAAACGTATGCTCCCAATCGTCACAGGAATCCTGGATATGACCGTACTAAAATTGTATTTCTTTAAACCAAATTGCCATTTTCAGGTCACATCTTTATCATTATTGTAAACGTCCCACTTACGCAACCAAGTAAATAAACAAGAAAAATAAACTGAAACTGAGTACATTCGTGATCGTTTCCTTTAGAATGCCCTGTTTGGTTTCCATCAGAAGTAGACAATAACATTTGGCTTACTGTATTTTGCGAAACGAAACGAAACAGAACTCCCATTGGATTACACGCTTTATTCCGTCATGCATGCATACCGTGCTTAACGGAATAAAGCGTGTAATCCAATGGGAGTTCTGTTTCGTTCGTTTCGCAAAATACAGTAAGCCATAACATTTCCCCTTTCTTTGTTTTTCACATCTAAGATCAGCATACAATTTAAAATCCAAACAAACACATCCAATAGTCCAGAAGAAAGCGTACAAGTACGTATACGTACAAGTACGTACATACGTCATAATTTCCCACAATGCAATGCAACTTGTTAAAGAAACACATTAGGTTTTAACATTTCACCCTGGGACAGTTTATTTTTTACAGTTCTGAAGCTGCAAAATTCACTACATAGAGTTTTAAAGCTTATCAACACAATGTATGTGCGGATTTTTGATATTTTTTTCAAATAAAAAAATATTAATTAAGAAAATTGATATGACGTCATCAGTGACATTTTTTTCAAGAATTAAATTTCGATACATGAAATCAAAATTTTGACACATAGAATTTGTTTATAATGTTGTTTGGCATCAGTTGGCAAAACTGAGAATCCCGAGAGGATTTTGTACAATTCTTTTGTATTTCTTTATAATTTGATGGCGTATGTTCGTACTTGTACGTGTACGTACAAATATGCTATCGTCTGCACCGTCCAATGGTACACATAGGCACGCTGTGATCGTCCGCAAACACTAGTAGTAATATTTACCCCAACATTTATTCTTTTCTCTACAATAATATTTTATGACTAAAATGACTTGTAAATTGACTTTTGGAACGAATAATAGATATTTAAGTTATCAAATTCACTTTAAGGAATTCGGATTTTTTTTTTCTTTTCACAAATTTAGAAATTGTACGGCAAGTTTGCATGAGTCCTTGTCCGTGTGACGACGTATACGAGATATAAAGACCCCCAAAAAGTAACGCAGCATGTCTAAATACCCCCATAAGTTAGAAACCATTGGTCTATGTGCGAAAACATAACATGATATAAATAGTCTGTTTTTTCTGCAAATTTTGACACCTTCCTTGCTCCATTGTGATCAATATAGCCAACACAATGTCCATTTACGAAAATGTGTCACATTTTCAAAGTTGCATCTGAAGACATTACAACGATACAATACACAACCATGCATTAAGTGACACACACTTCACGGGAAGAATGCGATCTTTCACTGAATGGCAATCAATATGGCTATACCTTTTATTGCAACTTTTAAAAAAGGAGAGATTTTCTTATAATGGGTATTGTGTTGGCAATATTGATCGCAATGGGGCAAGAAGGGTATCCAAATTTACGGAAGAAAACGAACTATTGATATACTGTATTATATGACACCTGTACATCCCAGGTCATAACTAATCTACTTTCCTACCACATACTCACTAGTATTTTTATGGTGTATATACTATATTCTTCCAAATAAGCTTTTGTGCCACCCTGATTTTTGACTTAAAAACAATATGGCGGCCAAAATACAAATTCTTACTAAAAATGGCTAAAACCGTATTTTTCCGTTGAGAAATTCACACAAAAACTCTTAATTTCCCATTTAATTTGCAAACACATTGCTCTTTGCTTTTGACAAAGTGAAATTTCGAATTATCGAAGGAATTCAAAATGGCCACCACAAACGTTCAATACATTGATGGATTGCCTTAATTTTATTCTTAAGAATATTATCGAAATATAACTGATGCATTGTTAACTTATTGTTGAGCTACATAACTACAAGAAAGCATATAGGGCTATCATTGTTTCACAAAATGTCGGCTAAAAAAATTCAAAATGGCTGATATTTAGGTTAATTACAGTAATGTATTACTTTAACTGTATTTTTGGGAATTATTTCGTTCTCTAAATGGTGTTATTACTAAATTAAGTATAGCTACCGATTATCTTAAAAACAGCTGGAAAATTCAAGATGGCTAACAAATTTTAGTCGATTTTTAGTCAAAAATTGTATTTTGACCGCCATTTTCTTATGGCAGTCATTTTGAGCGACTGGGAGTTTTATTTGATGTGAGTGCTTTATCAAGTTTGTTCCAGGAGGCCGGACCAATAAATTTGATTGAGTTCCTAATTAATGAGAAGCGGCATTTAGGAGTCTGGTAATGATAAGCATTTCCTCTGCTGTCCTTTTGATAAATCTGCAATTGTTCATTGATTGAATAATGACCTCAGTTCAGTAAGCGCACCAGTAACTGTCTTCCTTGCATTTACATCGGAGCCATTTTGACACCAGATCATCTGTAGTATGGTTTGAAAAGAAACCACCGGATTCCTGTTCTGACTGCAAAGAGAAATCGAATTGAAGTTTAATGGGAAGATGACTAATACAATTAGAAAATAAAAAATCCTCAACATTTTTAATATGGGGACAGATTGGATAAACTTCCAGCATTTTAAAATCAGTGAGAATTTCCTCATAAAATCTCATCGTTAAACCCCCAAAACATTACCTTATTTTCCAGACTTCTGGGGGGGC
>JAMKCH010016996.1:0-59671 GCA_023653785.1 Ophioderma brevispina
TTGACATGAGGACCAAAACGAGAACAGAAATGGAACTTTACCAACATTTTGAGGTAATGTATAGACTTTACATGTTCAATTCTTAAACAATTCTTTAACTACATAGTCTTAGACTTTTACAGTGTAAATATGATTTTTCACAACGTTTCTCTTTAAAAGTACTTTCAAATAAATGAAATGTTAATTTCCTCGCTCTACCTGTACTTAGATAAATCAGTTATGCTATAAATTCTCCGAAATCTTTTCCCCTCCCACACAGCACATCTGGGTCGGAATTTTATCAATGTGAAGTACGTGGGATAACCATTTGCAACGTTGTAGCGCTTGCGCCGTAATACCTGCATTAAATTTGTTCAAGGGTTTTGTTTATTTGGTTTATTTTTGTTATCGACACAATAGGAAATACACACAAAAATATCTCAATGAACACTATTTGGCAGGTTTTTACAGTAGGGTTAATGCCATCGGAAAGATTTCAGTGGAATGAGCTGTTAATGATTTAATTCATAGTTCCTGAATTCAAATGAACGAGTGTTTGTTGTTACAACACACAAACCATACACACCGGACACACAAACACCCACACACACACCTCGCTCGCTGCACGCACGCACGAACGGACTCACAAACGCGCTACACGTAAAACATGCCTTCGGGATGACTTTTTCAAATTAAACAAAACCACAGATGTAAAACATGTTTTTGTTTAATTGCAACATGACAAATATAAGAATTTAAAGTTCTTAACTGGTTTGATTGAGTGGAGGACGTAGATTGGGTACCACTCTCGACCCACGCGAAAGACAAAGACCTGTATACCGGTGCAACACAGAAACCACACTGCAGTTGCTTCGAGAAATGTCTAAGTCATTTGAGACCCAAAAAGAACCAGATGGGATTGCGCATGGGTGCCCGAAGACCCCGTCGAAGTAATTATAGTCCGCCGGGAGGCCACAGTTCGGGCTCCATAGACGACAACGGAAAAGCCGAAAATAATGTTGCGTGAAGAGTCAACTAATAGAGTGCCCTATTCGTTGTACTCTTGGTAGCTGACATGAGTACGGCGGCCGATAATACGTTCTACACCTGCATGTCTACCAACCTAAACCAGCTGTCTTGAACAACCTTGGAGTGCCCAGCTGCCGCCACTCAGGCGTATAATCAAGATGAGTTAACAGAGATGGTAGAAGGATTGCATATGGACTACTCCTCCGCTCTAATAAGATATCATGTGATATGGTAAACCCGATCCGTTTGTCCTATACTTTCAGGATGTTGAAGATGATGCGGACTTGTTAACACCGTACTCCTAAAAGACACCGTTGAAGGTTTGCTTCTGTTCTAGTGGTACTTATCCCAAATACTGAAGGTTGCATTAAGTGCTTCGCTGCCGCCCTTTGTCCTCGAAGTCCAAAGAACGCAACATGAAAGTTTGCGAGGAATTTCAAAACATGAGCTAATTTAGTCTTGGGCGCAAATAGCCTTACTTTGCTTAAAGCGCCATTTTTTACATATTACGACAACAACAACATATAAGAAAACATATAGTTTCGTTTCCAATTCGATATCCTGTCGGTAATTTTTTATAGTAGCCAGCATTCTATCTAAAAAAGACAACAAAATGAGATGCAAATGCCACAATCCCTGATTACAAACGTGTACAATGACGAAACCGTAAATACATAAACTGCACAAGAATCCTGGATTTCTCCGCACAGTATGTAGAAATGGCCTTGAATTCACGAAAGGCCAATGACGATGGTACTCGGAATACCCCGTTCAGTCAGTACTCCAGTGGCATCCTATCCGGGTTTTTTAAGGGATATGACCCCGATATGAGGTCACAAATTTAAATCCAGTGCTCAGATTTTAAGAGTGCGATTCTCGACGAAAGCACAAAATTGAATGAATTAATATTGTGGTTACATTACAGTAACTGGTCACGATTATGGACCGGGAAACCAGCCACACCATGAAACGAACCATCCTGCGCTAAACCCGACCCCCCCCCCCCCCCGCGCGTGATGTGGAAAGACCGCAGCTCTGGCGTCCAGACTAACAAAAGTTTCTTCCAGAAGTGTCGACCTGCATGACAAACTCCCAATTCAACCATTGCCCTTATTTCGCACAACCGTAAAGGTAGACCAACATGACTTCCTCGTTTACATCTTTTATTAGTCCAGTGAGCCATTCCTTTGTTCGTGATTACTCACGTCTTTGAACAGCTTTTGGTTCTTTTGTACCCAAAGCCGCTCTGTCCGTCTGACCTCTAGCCTTTCATTCAACTTAGATGTTATTGGTTTAGTCCAGGCTACAGATTCCTTGATAACTAATTCAACCTGTTTTATTATATATGTTTTTTCACGGTTTCTAGACCTGTTTTTGTCTTTATGCGATGGTTCCAACGAGCAACTTGAGCAGTTTGGTAGAAAAACGCAAAAAATCAAATGCCACCAAAACACAAAATATTCATCTCTTGTCACATCAATGTGTAATTTTCAGCTTGTCTCGTTAAAACATTCATTATGACCAATTAACATATATTCTGTAACCACTAATCAATGAACTCAATATGGCCATCAATACAATAAATGTCTGGTCGTGATCTTACTTTTGACTGCAGGTTGGTAATTTTGGTATCTCTACCCTGGTGGTTTTTGGCAGTCAAGAATTATTAAAACCATAAGAAATTTTTTAAAAAACGTGATATAAATTCCTTCATTAAGATCCAAGCTGGCTTCGATACTCCTATACGACTATAATTGATAGCTGTGTCTTACCTACTACTGCAATGTTTTGTGTATATCCAGCCCTAAGTCAATCAGTCAATGTACAATATCATTGTAATCATAAGAATCGATGCATGTAGATGCCATCCAAGATGGTATCCAAAATATGGCTGGAAAGGCAAATTTACAGGGGCGAAACATCCTATCCACCAATAGTCTAAGAGATATATTTTCTTGTTTAAGATCAAGATAGCTCATCAGGTAAGCGCTCGACTCCAGTGTATGCTCATCCATGCGTAAGGGCGTGCGTCGAGCCCTGTGAATATCAGCTAATCTTGTAATTTCCCTGGACAAGAAAATTACCGCTAGTTGTTCTCGATTTACCCTGCCGATATTTGGGAGCTGATCCCGGCTGCGATGGTTATATTATGTATGTTTGCTTATGAGGGAAAGCTCTGATCCCGATCTGCTGCATCCCTTGAAATGAATGCTAACTGGTTTATGGGATGGTTGGGCCACAGTGATCAGCGGCCATTTGTGAAAGCGCTTAGAGGCCAATAGCCTAGCGCTATATAAATCTCTGCTATTATTATATTATTGTTTTTTTGCAGGTTTATGGGGGGCGTCCATATTGGCATCCATCATGGATATTTGATGAATACCGACCCAAGACACTTAAGATAGCCTTACTTGGGTTTTTGAAGTGATAAGCTAACTAAAAACCACAAAATATATATCTTTATTCTATAGCGTGAATGAATTACTGAACCTTTACGGATTGACATTTGCAGCCCTATTGAACGCCTATCTAGAATGCCTCTGCAGATCGAATGCACTTTGATTATGTTATATATTAAATAGCTCTGAATTAGTTATAGTGATATCCACAACATGGCAGCTCTTGGTATATGTAGTAATCTTTTTTGCCATTTTGGAGCCATCTTTGAATGGTTTATGATTTGATTGATTAGCAATTTATTGAAAACTATTTCCTAATTAATGTATCGATTGCTAAAGCATTGGTATATCATACCAAGTTACCATTCGACGGTCACAGTATATGCTTGGTTGTTTGGGCGGCCATATTAAATCTATTAATTAGTCGGTTAATGAATCATACTTTAATATTTGGTCACAATGGTGTTTTGATTGAACAGCCAAAAATTACAAGCTTTTGAGTAATTAACATATGAGTTTTAGTGTTTTGGTTGCCATTTTTGATTTTTTGCGTTTTTTTTAATTTTTGCTTTTTTCACTTTTTTCATATTTTCGGATTCAGATTCAGCACGTAAACTGGTCTAGAAACCGTTTGAAAAACTTATATATCTGGTATAACAAGGTACATGGTCTGTAGCCTGGACTATATAGCCAATAACCCTGAGATTGCAAGCGTGCTGGCTCAAACCATTGTTATTTATTAGTAGTAGTATTCTTTAATTTTCAATTTTCATCACAATCTTCCTATAGCCTAGTACAGATACATGTGATCACCACCACACCTCTGATCACGAACACAGGGTAATTCAGAAAAATAGGAAACTCCAAAGACGGGCCCCCTATATTGTAAACAATTTTAAAGTGGCGGCGTCTTCATTAATCAATGAGTAAGGCCATTATATTCATTTCAAAAAAAGATGATCAATTCCCCTTGCGTATTAAAAGTTTTGCTGTTGAAGCCCAGAGACCCATTTTTACCTCTACCACACATCCCCGGACGGCACTTAAAGT
The DNA here is from genome assembly GCA_023653785.1 of Ophioderma brevispina. Lineage (NCBI taxonomy): Eukaryota > Metazoa > Echinodermata > Ophiuroidea > Amphilepidida > Ophiodermatidae > Ophioderma > Ophioderma brevispina. Next base: position 4,458 of record JAMKCH010016996.1, read on the forward strand.
AATGACAGCGATTCAATTTCCTCGTTCCCATTGTGACAGTCTCACCAAGATGTTGATTTCCAGTTTAGAGAAGGGTTAGATTACAACGTCAAGAGCCGTGTGTGGTATTTTCAAGATGTGCACCACCTCATCGTCCCTTCATTGCCAGAAATCGTCCAGACCTTAGTCCATTGGACTTCTATGAGAGAAAGAGTAGTAAGTAGGGGTGTTCAACCTCTAGCTAACTCTAGAGTCATCAAGTGAAGCAGGTCACATATTTTACTTTTGAATGAAGACTCCCGTGAAGGTTAGTACAGATAATGAATATAAACCATTTACAAGATTGGGTTAATGGGGCCATTCCTCCAACTCACTGTCTAGGTTATGTATGAACGATTTCATGTCACAATGATGGGACGATGAGGGTGTGCAACCATCTTGGACATACCACACACGTCTGATGATTTCATTACGTTATTATCCAAATCTTCTCCTTAACTGGCAAATAACGCACTTGTTTCAGAATGAGAACATGAAACAAATGAAATCTAGACAGCTGTTCATACCTCTAAGATGCCGTCCTAGGGATGCCGTGAACAGAGTGTAAAAATGCTCGCTGTTTTCAACAGCTCATAACTTTTTTTAAGTACAAAAGGGAATTGGATCATTATTTTTTTTTTCAAATGAAGCTTGATGACACTTTTACATCATTGCTTAAAAAAAAAAAAAAAAAAAAATATGAGAGAAAGAGTAGTAAGTAAGGTGTGTTCAACTCTAGAGTCATCAAGTGGAAGGCAGGGTCATATACGTTACTTTTGAATGAAGACTACGATGAAGGTTTAATACAAGATAAGTGTAATAATGATAACTATTAAAATATAGATTAGAACCATTTAAAAGATTGTTAATGTGGCCAATTCCGACAACTCGACTGTCGAAAAGTTATTGTTAACGATTTCTGACAATGATAAGACGATGAGGCGGTGCACCATCTTGAAAATACCACACACGTGATTTCATTATTAACTGGCAAATAACGCCTTGGTTCAGAATGGAACAATGAAATCAAATGAAATTTGGGCAGCTTTTTATACCTTTAAGATGCCGTCCCAGGGATGCTGTGGACAGTGTAAAAATGGTCTGTGTTCAACAGCTCATAACTCTTTTTAAGTACAAAAAGGAATTGGATCATTCATTTTTTGAAATGAAGCTTATTGGTGACACTTTTACATCATTGCTTAATCAAGATGCTGCACTCTAAACTTCTCGCAATAAAGGGGCGTCTTTTGTGTTTCCTTTTTTTCTGACTCACCCTGTATTACTGGTGTACACTATGCACACAACGTATATGAATTAAGCAGACGAAAGTTCACAATTCATTACGGTCAATTTGGGTAACGTTTTTAACGCAAAACTCTAGCAAATGAGGATTTATCACCACCACAAATCCTACGTAGAAATAAAATATACTATTGATATGGGAAACCTAAATAATAGTATGAGTTTGCTAAATACGCTCTTTCGCAAGTACTTGAAAAATGTAAACATTACAAAACTCTGCTGAAATTTGATAGCTTGATCATTACATAATTTGTCTTATATCGACCATGGAGAAAACCGATTGATAAATTGAATATTTATAAACAAAATTATACGTATTTAAGACTTATTCTGCAGTCTATGTGAATAATTGGTCCTCACCGTCTAAGAATAAATTGAAATTGCTAGTTAAAAAAAATATGGTTCATCGTACCTACGAGGCCGCTCATGCCGCTCACCAAAGTTCAAATGTACCCTGACCTTTTAACGGGTTACAAGCGTCGTTGGCGTTCCTACAGCAGGTACTTGTAGGAAACTTGAATGGAGGGAGGAAGAGAAACAGAGGTCGGGAGAGACGGAGAAACCGGAAAGGTAAAAGAGACGGAAAGGCAAGGAAGGGAGAAATCCGGGAGAAATGGATGGAGAGATGATAGGTGGGGATAAAGGGATCGCAACGGGAAGGAGAGAGGGCGAGAAGGAAGCGAAAGAAGGGAGAGGAACACGGAATGAAAAGAATGAAATATTGAATTAACATTAGCTGGTTTTTACCAGTGTACGGCGTGACACTTTCATAGGTAACTTTGGTTGGAACTCTCTGCCCATAACAACGATGAAGTGTGAACAAAGCCGTCAATAAGATGAATGCAGATTTATAAAACCGTAACATGGTTATCATGGTGTAACTCTGTAATAATAAAAATAATAATAACAATAATAACCTTATAAAGGCTGACTCAGAGATTTCCCGGGGAGGGCGCCCTAAATTTTCAAACAAATTGTGTTTTTGCATATACATCCTATAATAATCACTGTGTGAATAACTAAGCTCAAATCGAAATCCTTCATATAGAAAATCACAACTTTGTTGAAAAATTCCGTATCCGGAAATTTTGTTATACACGGTATCCTATGCACTGTTAATACTATACATAAATGTGTACTGCATGAAAACGAAAAATCCGATTCATCTCTAACTTTGGAATTGGGCATTTTAGGTGAGTATCTTTAGTTCTAGTTGACTATTTTTAATTACTACGCAAAAATTATATATTTCGAAATCTCTGAGTCAGCCTTTAAGTGATGATTAATGGGGAAAATTGCATATGCAGTTTTAATGAATTTTCATATTTATTTAAATAAATTGCATTATTTAAATAAGTTTGCATAAATTAATATTTATACACTTGTTAATCATTTGACGGAATAGAGCGAATAATTATGTTTTTAAATTACAAAAAATTATAATAAAAATACAGCGTTCACGGAACGCATGTGTCGCCTGGCGTTGCGGTTTGTGAATGGGGACAAAGGTCACATGAGGTCACCAACATGTGGGACACTACCCAAAGACCAATGTATCCAAGTGTCATGAAAATCGACACATGTGGATACACCAAGCAATTTTAAATTCTGACCATCTTTAGGAAACCTGTAGATGACCTTTGACCCCACTCGTGAGAAGGGTAACTGTGGGGCACTACCCACATGGACCATATATGCAAGTGACATGAAAACGTGTGCATGTATGTGGAAACAGCTGACAATTATGTTCAGGGTTAACATTTTGACCACAGACACAGAGATGCACACACACAGACACACACACAGACAGACAGACACACTACCAAAGCAATCCCTGTGTGCCCTCTTGCAGACGACACAAAAAATGATGATAATAATAATAATAAATAATATGCGAGCCTTTAAAGCGATCTTTTACATCAGAATCAAAAGCCACCAAGACGAAATTCAAATCAGGGGTTCCGCTCCACTCTTTCCCAATAGAGGTCTTCCACCTTTCGCGGCCATCTTGCCGGGAATGGCAAATTCCATTCCAAATTTCTGGAGACTTTCTAAATCTAAAGAACGACATGCATGTTGGATATGTATGCATAAAAGTATGGGTCACACTTTGAATAGCACAAGTAGTTTGAGGTCGGGTATTAAATCTGAATGACGAATACTACGGGAACTACACCTTTTTATTATAGGTTATGCATGAGTGAGGTGAAAGACCTCTATACTTACTGTGGTGAAGATGTACATGAATTGTACTTTGGTTTTTACAACACGTTGCTTTCCTCCACTACGTGTTGTGGGCTAACGGGGCTTAGACAATACGGTTTCACGTGTAAATTCAAATCTTCCTATTGGTTGTTTTCACAACGTATTGAAGCAATACGCTTATGGCAAACCGGTGCAAGAAAAAATGGAATCCCCATCACTTAGTGTCCTCGCTTGCACGCAAACACAAGCAATAGATAAAGGATGAAAAACAAACCGTTATGAAAAATAAAGATGTACTCTTCTGGTGAGCTAATCTTATTGACGGTGACGGGTAAATAATGATCCGATCCCATTTGTTGAGAAGATAATCCTATTGATTTGTTAATCTACTATTTATTTAACAGACGGTACAAATTTTTGTAGGTACAGGTTGATAGAAAATGACACGTAATTTAAGACACATTAATTTTATATCTTTTGATACAGAGTTGTTCGGTCAACTAATCACTCTAAAGTCAACGCATGTTGTTTGGCCGCAAAGTTCAGTTGCCAGACAACCACTATCTGAGGCGTTCCCAATTGGGTTATGTCTTGCAGCTATTACTGGCACTCGTTTGCGCTTATTATGAAGAAAACAAGGGCAGGAACTCCTTATCTTTATAAACTATTCGTTAGATTTTTTTTAAATCCTTTATTAATCTTAAGGGCTTCTAGAGACCATTTTTGTTGTTGTTTTTCAGCTCGCGTATTTTAACGCTGCAATATAATTGGTTTATAATATTTATCTTTTAGTTGCGGCTTGCTTAGACGTAAAAACAAATAAAACCCATTGCGTCGGTTTTGCATTAATTAGCATGGGTCCTTAGAAAATCTCCCCTTGTGCACTAATGGAAGTGCCAATGACCAAAATTAAAACTACTAGAAATCACTGTACATGTTCAATAAACCAATTCTTGGAAATCATAGTAGTATCAATGGGAAGAGAATTACCAAAGCTATCCATTGGTACCAAATTCAAGTGTCTCTGATATTTCTGTGCCGTACGAGGCGTGTTGGTACTTCTCTTCCGAAGGGGGGGGTTGCATGGTTGCCATACCCATCCATCACTTTAGGGTCACCAGGCCTGTACACTATACCTACAGTACCTAGACCCCGGTGGGTGCTAATTTTTGCATGAAAAGGAGCGTAAAAATATCAATTGACAATAACATTAAAGAGACACCGATATACCGAAAGGACATATCCATCATCTCCTCCTCACCTCCTCCTTCCCCTCCACCTTCCCTTCCCCTCCCTACTCTCCTTACATACCTTACATACCTACCTGACCTTACCCTACCCTATCATAAACCTAACCTATAACCCGGTGGATTTTTTTCCATGAAAAGGAGCGTGCATACAAAGTCAGTTCAAATTACATGGAAAAATAATTTGGTACCAGAAAAGGAGGTTTTAGCAAGGCGGACAAAAAAGAGGGATGGTGACCTATCCTTCGGTAGGCAAGAGTTAATCTGGTTAATATAGTTCAATCTTTACCAAGTAGTCCACGAGAGCATTAGATATATACGCTAAAACCTGGAAATGCTCATAACAAGCTGGACATTTTTCAGGAGAGCTAGGTCTAGGGAGATATGAGTAAATAACATACTAATAAAAGTCCCCGAAAATCCTCATGGAGCTATCGTAAAAACCCCTGCAAGATGGCGGTCCCCTCAAATGGCTGCCATTTCCAATTGGATCGTGATCTTGCAACAGACAATTGGAAAATACACATAAAAGTGTCCAAACATATGTTTAAGGCACAAGGAATGCAATGAAGGCATGCTTTGAGACGTGCAAAATGCAAAGTACCCAAATCAAGATGGCGTCCAAACATGCGCCGCATTTTTACTTGTATCATAACTTATATGCAAATTAGAAATACAAATTAGTGTCTATACGTATGTTTTAAGCTATAAATTCTAATACAAATTTCTAGAGTTGCCCCAACTAATAGTAACCAACAAAAAAGCACCTTGTTATCATTTTCCTAAAATTTTACAACAATCAAGAGAAAATACAAATAAAAGAGCCATAAAACAGTATAATTTATATACAAGGAATCTCAAAAAAACATATTTAGGGAAAGCCCAAAAACGCCTAAGTGTTCATGCCTATTTATCTGGTGGTAGCCTGACCAGGGAATCCATCAGCTTCAGTCAGGTTATCCAGCATGAAACTTTGGCAGCCATTCCCATTGGCAGTGGACAATATACGTCTTCTGAATGATAGTAATTTAATATGCATATTATGAATATGCATAACATTTAAACTATGCTTCATTTTAGATTAGAGATTTTGAAAATATAACTCATAATAATAATAAAAAATTTTAAAGGTCCCAGGAAATGAAAAGAGAGTTGATGTGGTTTGTGTCAAAAGTTTACAAGGAGGGACCATAAAGCATTCAATATCGGGTTAGTGATGACATCTTTGGGGTGGTGGGCGGTACTATTGATTTTTCGAGAGCAATAGAAAATTCCAGGTTTACTGGTGTGAATCTATCATTGCCAACGCCCCGACTGAAAGCAATAGTTTCATAATGATGTCATGGTAGTGGCATTCTTTTTCGGCACTGTTTTGGAATGGAATGCCCCGATAAGATTTGGAGTAGGTTAGTAGGTTTGATCATTTCATTTCATGGGACCTTGAACACTGTATCAAGTGAGAAAAGCTGCCCTCAAATGGGTGATTTGCTTAGCCCAGTTTTCCCCCAAAAATGGTTCCTATATCTATGTGTATCCATGGTCACTCTATTGGGGAAAAGAAAATGCCAGGGTGTATTTTATTCATTTTCTCAAGCGACTTGGCAGCTTTTATAAGGCAAAGAAGACGGTTATTAGATTTTAGTCATTTTAATTAATTCACACCGGGTTTGTCTTCTCTTGGAAGTGGTTACGAAAAAATCCGCTTAGAAGGCATGGCCACACATCTAAAAGTAATGTCATCAAAAGCTAATGAGTCTTACCATGGCAACATATGCACGATAACAAAGGAATAGGCCGTCAGGGTGTGCCTCTTCTCCTTTTTTCTATCCTTTGTGTGCTCCACATTCTTACTTGCGCAGCCCTCTTTGGCATATTGTGAGTACACATCTAGTTGATAGACAAAGATCACATTAGAGAACTTTAAAGTGCCCTCTTAGGCTTTGTTAACCAGTACAGAAAACCACTCACATAGCTGCGGGGTGTATCCAACAGTTGACCCTTAAGCCGATCATTATCAAACTCCTTAACTCCTCATCTCGTATAAAAAGCAGGCAGAAGCAGATACAGACACTTATTGTTAAAAACTCTAGCTTAGCAGAGTCAGGACGAGATGTCAGTATTGTCAGCGGTCCGGGTCCTGTCATGGTGTGTATCGGCGGAACTCACTCTATTACTACAAAGATATGCCCGCATATCCCCCTGTCCCACCAATCTTAACAGTCTCTTCAACATCATGAAATTCAGACTTGCCATCGGGAGAACTTAGAAATCATGTAGTTTCTACATACAGCCCTGACCCCACGGCTATGGGCCCCCCACCCCCCCAGTCACGGGATGACTTAGTCTTAAGTCTTATCGATGAACTGCTGCGTTATGATACAGTCTGGCAGCGAGGTCTCTACCTCAAGCTATCCAGCTCCCTTGATGTCAAGCTTGTCAAGTTCATAATGCTGCTCATCCAAGACAGATCTTTTGTCCTCTGCAGACATCAATGGGTTAATGCAGTATAGAAAAGCGCAACAACTTCGGAATGGTGTTCCACAAGGTGTCCTGGCATCACGTTTCCCTTTTTTAAAGTAATTCAGAAATGCAAAGAGAGAAATTGTTCGCAGTATTCCTACGCAGTATTATACGGACACTGGAATGGCTGCTGTTCTTATGAGGCCTTAGAATTAGCATGGTGTGGCAGAAAGACTAATCACTGTAAGCCCCTTCACCCCGATGACACTTGAAAACTCAGCAAATCCAAGACCGTCAGCTCTGTTTTCCACCTTGCAACTCGATGCGCAAAAAGAGACCTTAACATCACTCTAGATAGAGATACACTGTCACACGACCCCCACCCAACACCAAAGTACTTGCTGTCATAATGAGACAGCAGCTTACTTTCCATCAACACACAAAGGCAGTCGCTGCCAAGACGCAGACTCGTGCCAATCTCCTCAAAAGGCTCAGCGAGGGAACTGGATGGGGGCTCTGTCTACACTTTACCATACATAAACTTGTGGTTTTGCATACTGAACTGATGATACACTGCACCAATATAGGAGTACGTTGACATCACTACGATCTCGCGCCTGTGCGTTTTGAAAGGATGCACCTGAAATTATTAGTGACTTTTGGCGGCCCGCCTGTAGAATATTTACAATTCGTCGGCATAGCTCCTCTGAAACTTTAGGAGGAACTTTAGATGGTCAAGTCAGCCAAGAAGTGTGATGAACCTGGTAGTCTATCCCCCCCACCTCCCTGATACAACCCACCGGGGCTACCCAATCCATACACTGAACCGTCCGCCTAGATCCCCACCACGTATCCCTATATCGATACATCGGATTTGATGACATATGGTCCTGCAATGTCATCTCTACCTTGCAACCTAAAGCAGCCCTCCCGCCCCTGCAAGCCCAATAAAGCAAGCCCAAGGATGCGACGTTGATAGGTAAAGGTAAGCTCAACAGACTCAGAGAACCCCCCACGGGACCATTGGACGTACAAAGACTTCTTCAAATTACGAGTGTGGTAGAGCCACAAACCATTAGCCACATCATAATGGGACTGTGAGGTCTACAAAGTCTCAAGGTGGAATCAAACGGATCAACCTGGTTCGATTGTGAAATCTCAGCTGGTTAAAGAAGGACCTTCCATCTGAGATTTTGGATAAACATAGAACAAGCTATCTATATATTACAACAATTTAGAAAAACCTCACACTGCACGAATGGTTAAATGTAATATGGGAGTGATATAGGATCCTAAAGCAGACTTACTGGATAGCTTATTAACAATAGATTAACTGCATTGACATTCCTAAACTTATGGGGGCATCATTCCTAAATCACTATGAATACCGTACATAGCCATACAAACGGCAATCAAATCGGACACAGTTTCCACACTTCTTCTGGCTGTAGAATGGATGGTGTAGCACTCTGCCTCAAAATACATGTGCCGGCCGCGGGAAGCTGATTTTGGCAGAGATCAAAATCTATGATCAAAGTATTTTTTAGTGATTATATCTCTGAAGGGATATAAAATGGAACAAGGGGGGGTGTAAAATTGAACTTGGGCAATTTGAGAAATTCCAAGGATGGCCGCCATTGGGCTGTTAAAACTCTTAAAATTGCATCTTACATAGACAGGCCAACCCAAAAAATGCAAGGTAAGTAGGTTTGGTGCTAATTTGCTGGATGTTTTGGGTAGGAGGAAAATTAAAAATGCAAAATGTATAATTGAGGTTCATGCTTGAATAAGTAGTGTGAAATCCAGATGGGCCGCAATTTTTTTAAAGTAGGGAAATCACAAAATGCACTCATGAGAGTGCAACAAAAAACAAGTCCTAAATGTAAGTGACTGTTATTTCCCTTGCCCATAATATGTATTGGAACTATAAAATACACCATTTTAATTGTCACTGGCTAATAAAAGTTAGTCAAGATGGCCGCCGCTGATGTTTTTAAAAGGCGTGATTTTAAGAAAACATTTATCCTCAATCAATGATAAATGAAGAGCATTTATTACACATTACCTCGTAGGAGGGTATTTTTAAGCAACTTCGGACACGATAAGCCTAGTAATAACCCATTTTTGTGAGTATAAGTCCGGTGTGAAAGCAGATATGTCCGGTGGGAGACATATAGTTCCGGGGAGCCATAGACGCGAAGGAATAAAGCGTTAAAACTATGTTGCTAAGGCAAACTGAAGCGATTGCTCTTATTGTTCCCATTGTTCCCGGATATGGAGTTACGTGGACAATGGTTCTTCTACACGGTTACTACTAGTTGTCAAATTTGATACGCAAACCAGATCAATGGCACACATATACTTGACATTATGGTCCTATTATTAATTAGTTGTCTCAGTCTTGTCCGGTTTCTGATTCCGCTTGGTTTACTTGTTTTGTTTCTCCTTTCGACCTCCCCGCTTCTCCATGGCTAGAACAGATATGGAACAAGTAATATTTTCAGAGACACATCCACACCCTTGATCCACATGGTCGGCCTTCACCTCCACATGAGCACGTACCTCCACATTGAGCACTTAATCAAATTCAATAATTCATCAAGGAGTAGGGCAATCATTGGGCGCTTGCGATGGCAACAGAGAATGGCCTCTCGTTTCAGCCATGCTGAGTGGTACAGTTGAGATGGATCAGATTTCAGAGGCATCCCTCCAGATAGCTACCTGAAGATGCAAGGGCTACATTTCCTGAAGGTTCATTAGTGGGTGGCCAGAGAGAACATAGGTAGGTGCAGAAAAGCAGAACTCGAGCTACTTTAGACGTCCTTACATTCTGTCTTGCCTCCAACAGCGAACTGATTGCAGCTGCCCATAGCATGCCGACAGGATGGCTGTGACTGCTCAGGAATCACCTTGAGACAATCGAAGTAACACCTTAGGCGGTTAATGAAACGCGGTTTACCTCGTTAATGCTTTCAAGGCTCCCAGCCTGGCCAATGGGCCTATAATGGTGTACGGTGTCACAACCATCATACCGTGGGCAGCCAGTAGTACAGTTGTAAGTCATGATATCAAGGTGCTTTTGTACGGTTTGCAGTGATATCAATCAACGAAGTGCCCCCCTGCAAAGGTGATTGTCAGCATGACATTGCCCTGAAATGATCGCCTTAAACAGAAGTGTAGCTACACAAACGGCGGAGGTGAGGGGCGTACCAGTTCCGGTCCTGCCCCCGGCCTGTAGGACCGCCTCCACGGACCTTCACAAGGGTCGTGAAGGTGTTAGCGGAGTTCATCTGTGTTCTACTCTAGGACGCGCAGAGGCTCCACGCCTTTATAGAGGAGGTCTAGAACTGATAAGTTCACTCGTTTTTCATCTCAACCTCGGGACAAGTCAATCCTCTCACTCTCAGAGCCACAAGTTTTCTGGAAGCGAGAGGGGATTTCTGTTGGCAAAGGTGAGGCCCTTCTGCGAAAGAGTAGCAGGTCGTGGCGGTGCCCGAGCAATCTTGGAGGCAGGGTCGGTCCCAGCAGTATATGGCTTCGGTTATGGCGACTTTTTTTCTGGCCGCCTTATGGGATGGGTCCCTACAGAAGATTACGCATGGGGTATCCAAGATCCAACATGGCTCAGGTGGTTACTCCGACCTGGTGCCAACAATGTACCTCCGGATTCGTGCCACTGAGGTGGTTCCCGACCTAAGTGGTGGAACATTCAACGCAATTGGGAGGTGGAGCCCCCTCTCAGGAAAATAACACCCTCCGTGACGCTGACGACAGATGCGGCGGTGTGAGGGCCCCACTAGGCGTACTACTCCATGGAGTGAAGACCCAGAGCCGGGGTTCAGGAGGGGAGCGATGGTGTGGATCAGTTAGTGACTATGTATCCCATCCCCCTCCCATTGCGATGATACCGAGAGTCCTCGAGAAGGTAGCACGGTCCGACATTGCTGGTGCTGTTGATGGCCCTATGTGGCACGGTTCAAGTGTGGTTTCCACGGCTTCTAGAACTGCTAGTGGGGGACTGTGGCTGCTAGTAGCGATCCTCCATCCGACGCGTCCGTCCCGGGAGCGTACAATCCTCGCTCTCAATTGAATGTCTGGCGCCTTTCCGCCAACAATACACTCAGGCGGGACTTTTGGAACAGGCCTGCCGCGCTCGCTGCTCAGGCAAGGAGGAAGTCAAATAGAGAAATCTATGATTCTCGACTCTGCCGGGTCTATAGATTGGTGCGCCAATCGAGAGTTGAATGCTGTCTGCGTCTTTAGGGCAGATCGGGGATTCCTAACGGAAAATTTCTTTGAGGGTTTGGGCGTACAAACAGTCAAAGTGTTACCGTACCGCGATTGGGGCGCTCCATCGGGGCTTCAGAGACGCACAGTAGTCTCTAATAGACCAATCCTCATGAATCTGATGAGGGCGATGTTTTTCGTTCGTCCCGGTTCGTTTCACTCGTTCCAGAGTGGGATCTGCCACTAGTGCTCCAGTTCTTAGGCGGAAATTCGACCACTGGAGAGGGCCGTCTTCTGGTAGGAAGACGGCTTTCTGGTGGCAGTCACTTCCGCGCGATGGGGTTCCGAAATACATACCGTGTCCATTGACGAGGCTCACCTGCGGGGGTCGAAGGACGGCGTGTCCATCCACCCCCGCTAAGAATCAGGACTCTGTCCTTTCACACCGTGCCCAGTGTTTCTCCCGGAACCTGGCTTGGCTGCGGGACGGTCGAAGAAGCCCTGGGCCCGGTTCAGGGCACAAAAGGTGACTCAAAGGGCCCTTGAAGGGCTCCGAAAGACATAACAGCTTTTCATCTAACGCCCCAACCATGTGCGTCCAGTAGCGAAGGACACAGCCGCTGGGTTGCCTCAACCATCCGTAGCGCACACCGAAAAACACCACAACAGTGGTTGGCTCTCGGGTTTGGGTAAACAGCTCCCCCCCCCAAAAATGCATTTTGAGTTGCCCGTCTGTAAAAACTGCAATATTTGAGTGTTTTTATGAAAGAGCATTTTCGGAGTTTTTTATGCTTAAAAGGCGGGCCAGCTTGGATTTCTCAAATTAGTCAAGCGTGCCTTACAAGATACATTATAATTTACATTTCCTACCTGCAAACATGAGGATTTATTTTAAAAAAAAACAATACCAAGCATTTTGGGGTTGTCCTTGTCCATGGAAATTGCAATTTTGGGGTTTTACAGTGATGATGAAATGATGACATGGCGGCCATCTTGGATTTCTCAAATTGCCCAAGGGTGGCCAATTTTTACACCCACCGGATTCCAATCTAACTTTCAAAGAGATATAATCAGCTGAGACAAAAAAACGTTATCAGATATTTTCATCTACCCTCCTCCGCTTGGACTACAAGGGTATGGCGACATGTGCAAAATTAGAAACGGACATCTCATTCACACCAGACACTTTGCTCAAACCTGATGATTGTAGCAGCCGTTGCAAAGAAAACACTGGATTCTAGGAAAACACCCTGAATAATACACCTCCAATGTGTACAGTAAATGCTGTGGTCAAAACTTGACCATCACTGCACCCACATTATTAGATGTCACTGATAATGAGATTGTGCCAAAATAAATGGACATCAGTGTTGAAGATTCTGGCCCAGATGACGGTGAAAACTGTTGTAACCGGAAACTCTTCCATTTTTGTACATTTGATACCATAATTAGATGAACAAGTTTTTAAGCCATCTTGGTTGTAGAGGCAGGAGACAGCATATCATAGGGTCCTTATTTAGGGGAGTTCCGTTTATGTTCGTTTATGCCCGACTACATCTAAGTTGGGACACCTTTAGGAGTTAGTATGACCCTCTAAATCAATGCAAGGTAGTTGTGTGTCAAATTGTGGGTCACTTTTCAATAGGGAGCCAATAAAGTTTGCAAGGGGTCAAACTTTTTAAATTAAGCAATCATATGGAAAAGTATGTCATATTGTCGGTCTAGTCACAAGGATTCCAAAAATGTATAGTTTGTCCCATCTATGACCCCATGGTTAAGAGTTATGGGGTAAAAAATGGTTAAAGTGCAAAAAGGTCAAATCAATTTGTACAGGGTCAAAATTGAACGTTACTCTGATTATATTTAAATGCTGCCAAATTATTTGCCTGAGGAATGAGGACTCCCAAAAAGTATCGTTTTGGGGTGTTACTGTTTTTAACTTACAGAGCTAAAGGTAAAAGAAGGTCAAATTGCCAATTGGATTTGTTTCCCAATGACCTATTTGCGTCACATTAGCATGCAACTATCTCCAATTGCTACAAATATTCCTTTTTTGGACAACATTAAGCTAGATGGGCAACACATTTGTTTCATTTTTAACAAAATATGGAGCGAGCAACTTCTGATTTGGACCCCTGCTGGAACAAATGGAATTGGACCTTTTTTTGCACTTTAAGCCATTTTACCCCATAACTCAAAACTAATGTCAGATGGTACAAAAAATCTGACATTTTTGTAATCTTATGATAGCGGATAAGGGCAATTTTCAACACGATTGGAGCAATTTAAAAGTTTGACCCCTGTGTAAACTTAAATTGGCACCTATTGAAAAAGTGACACCACCCATTTGACACCACTAACTATTTGCATTGATGTAGAGGGTCATCCTAAATACCAAGTGTCACAGCTGAGATGTAGTGGGACCTGAACGATGAGTTTTGACCCAAGTCCTTGCTCCTGCTCTATTGTGGCTACTTATGAGTTTGGACACTCTAAAATAATGTTCTGTTATAGATTTCTGTGCCTTAAAACTATGTTTAGACATTAATTGTACTTTTAACTTGCCGACTTATCACGTTATGATACAATCAGAAAATGGCGGCCATTTTGGACGCCATCTAGTTAGATATTTGTGAGGTTTTTAAGTTAAAAATAATGACTTATTAGATTCCCTGTGCCTAAAACTAATATAGACACTTTGTTTGTATTTACAAACTGTCTGTTGGAAAGATATGATAAAAATAGAAATGGCGGCCATTTTGGACGCCATCTTGGATTTGGAGAGAGCTCGGGGGATTTTTGGGGACTTTTTTAGTATTTATTCTATGATATTCTGGACCTTCGGAAAAATTCAGCTTGTTATCCGCTATTTCCAGGTTAAAAACTAATGCTCTTGGCCTACAAGGTAAAGCATCAGATCAAGTCTAAGTGCATCGACACCGTAAAAAAATGCAGACAGAAACACCTTAGTTTCTTACTCCTACTTCCATTTTGATTTTCTTATGTTCATGTCTTTGAAGCGTGTTTCATAAGGTGACACCCTTTTCGACATACTTTTCTGACACCTATGAATTCGCAACCTTAACGGTTTATGTGGTAATTCAGTTAAGGTTTCCGAATCATAGGGTTATTGTCAGAAAGGGTGTTCACCTTATGGAAAAACACCCCTTTGAAGACTTCTACCTGTTTTGGCACTTGGTCAGCTCTTAGACAGCGATGGTGAACTCGAGTTTTAAACCTAACCTCACTTAATATTTTAACCTAACACTTCAATGCTGGCATGTGTAAGCTACTAACCCCCATCTTAAACCCGGTTTGACAAAAAAACTAACCAAACATAATGTTTCAACTTTCACTAAGATGGTTATTTTGTTTGGGGGCATCAATTATAAAATTCGGCTGGTTACGTTGTGTGACATCCCGAAGAATGGCCCATTATGTCGGTCATAATCAACCAACACTACACCAAAATATTCCTCTCAAGCTGTTAAGAAGCGTTACATGATTATGTTAGTACTATTGTTAATCGGATTATTTTGCATTTTATTTCTTACATTTTCTTTTCTTCACTCTGTAAGCGAAACGTGTGTGTCCAGCAAATGGGGGTCGAATTAAAAATGATTTCTAGTGATACAAAAGCAAGTCCAAAACCTGATGGTAAGGTATTGTAAGAGGCTACTGAAGTTCTAGAAAGTTACTTACCTGTGGCATGGGCATTAAGCCTGTATGCCAAGAAATGTAACTTCAAGACAGTCGTCTCTTCAGTATCAACAGATACGTTTAATTTACTGCACCATATTGGAAAGACACCGCATGTATGCTCAAACGTATCCTTCTGTGTTGGACTGTGTTAACATTTCAATTGTCCACGCCCGACTAGGGTTATTTTTCTTAGTATTAGATGTAAAAAATGGTTTATTTCCACCTTTTGTGATAGTCACAGTGGAAGCAATTGAAATCACGTCCTAGGCTGCCACCTAGCATTGTTAAAATGCAATAAGTGCGGTCGTTGAGGTCAAATGAATTAGTTTGCACTAAGTATGAGTACATTTAAAGCTCCAATAATTAACACATTTCATGGACATACGGCCTCGCTCTCACAATGTTGAGAATTGGGTAGGGAATTGATTGCTTTTATAAAGTCGTTGATGAAATATTTCACGTTCTGGGAAATTAAAGATTTAGTTCAATGTAGGTTGACTTTTTTGTAGAGTGCCCTTTTTTTGGCTG
The DNA here is from genome assembly GCA_023653785.1 of Ophioderma brevispina. Lineage (NCBI taxonomy): Eukaryota > Metazoa > Echinodermata > Ophiuroidea > Amphilepidida > Ophiodermatidae > Ophioderma > Ophioderma brevispina. Next base: position 20,147 of record JAMKCH010016996.1, read on the forward strand.
TGTGTGGGGGGATGTGTTCGCGCGTCCGTGTGTGATGCGTGCGTGTTAGTGGGCGAGGGTTGTGTATGGTGTAACGCGTGCTCGGCGTGTGGTATACTGATTATAGCCGAGTAGACACGTAAAAGCCACTTTTTCCAAACCTTTTGGTAAATTTTCTCGATATTTTGCAACTCCACCAAGTTCAAATTTTCAGGCATGATATTTTGCTATTCAGTTTAAGAGTCAAATTCAGAGATCCTTTTGTTCGTATGATTTCCATTGACAGCGGAAAGCTTAAACATTTTGGGGCGGACAGCTATTCTACAGCGTCCTATGGCTATGCCTGTTATAAGCATATCAGTGATTTCACCAAAAAGGGGTCAAAAATATTTGCAATTTCCAGGAAGGCTAAAAGTGAAGACTCGGTCGAATTCTAAAAGATATTTTTTTCACTGACACAATTGAAGAAGAAGAGGAAGGGGAAAAGCAGCATTTGTGTGTTGTCAAAATATATGAATCGCCATGCAATATTTGTTAAAGTCAAGGGTCCGCCACGGACAGTAATGATAAGGCATCGCTGTTGTCCTTATTAGATGTTTCCACAAGGGTCTTATCACTTGCAGGGATTGTTATATACCTATCTTTGTTTACAATACATGGAAAAAAATGTGATTTTGTAGACAGGTAGAACCTTCATGTTACCGTACAGTTGAGTATGACACAAGTTTTGCTGAAAAATATTGATTGGGTGTGTAGAATAGAAATCTGCCGGGTGCCACCTGGGCATCCCATCCTTGAGCATTTTGGAGAAATCCAAGTTGGTCGTCGCCATAAATGATGAATATCTCTTCTACACCTATCTTATCAAACTAGTGGAGTTACTAAATATATATAGGATCCAATTAACACGTTAACATTAGTCATATCTTCAAATTCAAGTTGAGCCGAATCCAATAATTTTAAATATGCCTTAAACAGCAAATACCTGCGATAAAAATAGACGTGAAGTACTTAGGTTATGTTGTTAGACACATACTGTTTTCTGATACTTTTAAAATCGTAACATGGACTCCAATCAATATGGCAGGCCAAAAACATGAACAATTTCAAAAAATAACTTGACACAAATTTTTTAAGTATTACAGCCTTCAAATCAAATCAATGTGTGAATGACATTAGAATTAGAAATGTACTTTGATCCTAACCAAAGTACAACATACATTATACCCGATTTTGTTTTAAGGCGCCCAAAATCGGAAAAAAACTAAATAGTGGTGAAAAGTTGTCAAAGTACCATAGGAATTACATGTTTTCACATATATTGCACTCATTTATTAATTTGATCATTTAGATTTAGCGGGATTATCTGGTTCAGGTGGTTTGATAATAGGTACATTTCAATTGTTTCCATTGACACAATAATTTATTACTTGAAGGTAATATTTAGAAATTGTGTCAAAGTATTTTTGCAGATATCACGGTTTTGTCTTGCCATATTGATTTGACGGTACATGTTACAACTTTAAACAGTATCAGAAAACATTGATGTGTCTAACAACATAATTAAAGTACTCATGTATTTTTATCGCAGGTATTTGCTGTTATAGGCATATTTTAAAATTATTAGATTTGGCTTCCATTTTGAATTTGGAATATTACTCAATGTTACAAGTGCAATGCACGTGTTTATTGGATCCTATAGTATAGATAGTAACTCCATAGTTTGAAATATAGGGTGCCGCCTCTTGGATTTGTCAAACGCTCAAGGCTGCCCGGTGGCACCTGTGGCAGATTCCTATTCTAAACACCGTTAATATATCATTTTCAGCAAAAACATTTTGTCTATACTCAACTGTACGGTCAGGGCCATTAACTCAGTGACCATACGACCTGACTATTGGTTCATCTTTCGATTTCTGATTAGCAAATGATTCTAGCATAAGAAACGGCAAGTGATTTTTATTTAGATTGTTTCAGGCTTATCAATTGCAGGTATGTTAGGGATATCTATATTTGTTTTATATACACTTGAAAAAATATGAATTTTGTTAATTTTTGATTTCTGAATTAGCAAATAACTGATAGCATCAGACCGGTGAGTGTATTATTTTTTTTAAACACTCGTGTGCGTGGCCATCTCCAGAAAAAAGTTTTAATAACTATTCATCCTTGGGTTTTTTTTTCCCCTGCATTGAGAAAAGTATAATCGGCTTTATTCACATCTCAAAATCTTATAGTTATACAATACACCAAGAATAAGAGTCACTTTGTACAGACCGAGACATTCTGGAGTATATTCGGACACCCGGCAAGTATTACCACAAGTAATAACAATTAAATACAAGCTAAAAAAAATATAAAAAAAATCAGACTGGTTGACAGATATGCAACCCTGGTCGAATACTATGACTACATAAAGATTATTGACAACATTCCCTTCCATCAGGTGCGTGAGAATGAAGAGGAGAAGAAAGATAAGAAAAAAATAAAGAGCAAGCTTTGGAGATATCAGTTTTCAGATCACAGTATTGGTTTGTGATTTGGCGTACGGAGAAGACGTTAAGGCGCTCCTTATTGGGGTTGGTAATAAGGCCTTATTGAACCGACTTAATTCGGGAACCATGCTACCAGTGTAGCCTCTTTATTGATGTCGTAAACCAGAGATGCATATTTGTCAAACTTTTAAACTTAGGCCTTTTCAATGTTTGCTTGAAGGGAGCAAGGGAACGTGAGTTCGACCACGAAGATCTTTGACGGTGGAAAGTCAACACATGTCCGGTTTTTTGGGACTGTGGGGATGACGTCAGATGGAAACTGTCCACCCCTGCCACAAGGGTACCCCTCAATATCAGCTGTTATACGCGCCTTTTGAAACCACAGCGGAAAGTATTTCACGATATTTAACTGGATACAATGGAGATACGTTTTTTTTTCTGACACACTTATGAATTCGGAGAACCTATGAAAACCGGAAATAAGCGGAAGGGTTTCCGAATTCAAAGGTGTGTCAGAAAACAGTGTATCAGATGGGTCAGGGTACGGAAACTCCCGTACATCCTGGGTCTTGGAACAGCTGTTAAGGAGCTTATATATCTGCTGAAAACGATGCTTAACCTCGTCTACCTGAGCCATTTTTTGTAACAAAACTCCCGAAGGGGGGGGGTACCACCCCCCTGGGATTTTAGTTACTGAACACCGATTCCGTAAATTTGAGTATCCAAAGGGTAGCATTAGGTTTCTCTTCCATTGGTACCAAACTAAGTACTAACATCCCCTTATGACGTCACCATGACGTCATATTTTGAGGAAAGTACGAAAATACTGATATAGGGTGGAAAATGGATAGTCGCACTTTTAGCGACTCAAACACCCTATTATAGCTTTAAAATGATTTCTTTATATTAAAAAGTAGTCTTTCCATCAAGTAGAGTCAAAAACCGCATGAAAATCTGATTTCCTAACCTTTTGGGCGAAAAGTGAATTTTTCACGGTGTGTGTCTGACAGGGACTCCGGAAAACGTGATTCTTAAGTGTAGCAAATGGTGCCTTAAGGAGAAGGGGGCCAAGACAAAGTTTATACAGGGGTCAAATTTTTAAAGTGATCCATCATGTTCAAAAGTATAACAATGTTATTTGTCTAACCCTAACACAGGATGCAGGAAAGGTCTAAAAATCCTTAGTACCGATGTAGGGGGCACAGAAAGTCAACGGTCCATTTTGGAATTTAATGGCGGCTTGACCTGTTTCCCCCTACTTTAGTAAAGAAAGTCATTTTGAGAACCTCAAAACTATTTTTATTTTGCTCCTATGAGCGCCACCAATCATTTGCACCTTGTTTCCAAATCGGAGCAACTTAAAACATTTGACCCTGCTACAACTTGAAATGTGACCCTTTTTATTGATTTGTGATCCTTTTATTATATATAAATCTTTAAAACTTCAGTTTAGATAGTACAAAACTATACTTCATGATCCTTATGGTTAGACAAATAACATGGTAACACTTTTCAGCACGATTGGACTCAATTAAAACATTTGACCCTTGTACAAAATGAAATTGACCTTTTATTGATTTGCTTTTTTATTCTATATCATAACTCTTAAATTTACGTTTGAGATAGACCAAACTATAACCTTTCATGAATCCTCCTATGGTTACACTTCAGCACGATGGATCCATTTAAAAATTTGACCCCGATCAAACTTTGTCTGGCCCCCTCTCCTTAAGGCACCAAGGAGGAATTTCTTCCAAATGAAGGGCCGGTGGGCAGAGAGATATAGTATTCCGGCTCACAGTCGGAACAATGGTGAAACAATTAGGCAAATCGATTCAGGTTCACGCAGGCATAGGTTCACGCTTTTCCGTTGTCAGTCTATGGAGCCCGGGACTATGATACATGCCGGACAATGATTACTTTCCACACCGGGAACTTGATCATTGCGGGTGTCAGTTCAGTAAAATACATGATATAGATATATATAGAGAAAGAGAGAGAGGAGGGGGGAGAGAGGAGAGAGAGAGATCTTACTTGTGTCCACTCGCACAATCCAAAAAATGTTAATATTGGGAAGTTGTAGTTACAAAAACAATGACTGCTTTTCTAGAGGGGCGATTATAAAACTCGAGGCCGGCGTCAGGTCGTGGGTGGTAGGTATGCTTGTGTAATCCCCACCTCTTACGTAGAGTGGACGCATACACTGCACATACTCAACCTACCTCCCACGATCTGACTAATGACACAGTGTTTGTAGTTAAAAAGCGCCTCGTTTTGAGTTAAAAGCGCCTAAATTGGTTAAAGGGTCCTGCAAGGTACTTGATTCGAGGATCAATCTTAAAAAAGAGTAGCTCTACCTTTTGAAATTTCCAGGGACATTAGCTAACACGGACTCATCTTACCTTACAACAATAGGAATATTAGTGACATACTTTTGTTCAAAACGTAGGGCGCCTGTGTCACCAAGTGTGCGGTTTTTTTTTGGGACACACGGTATAATCCATCGAATTCGCTCTGTTGTCGTCTTTTCAGATCATATGTAACACCGTTTGGTTGAAAGAATTCATAACGTCACCGTGTTTAAGTATCGACGTATTAACAATCCGCATTTCTCTGTCTAGCTGTACACAGTTAAGTTAACCAGATATGTTCTAAACCAGGTGAGTGTATCTGGGATCTTTATAACGCTGGGGTAAGAGATAAGGCTGGAAACATGGGACAGGAGAAACATGGTTAGGCTTTTCAAGGAGGGAAATGGTGATTATTTGAGGATCCTGGAAAAAAAAAAAGTCAGTGATAATGAGCAGACAAATAGCCTTTATACTAGATTTTTAGCAATAGCCTGTCTGTGTGCCGATAGGTGTTGGATTGTAAGCGATGATTGTTTCATATCCCCTTTCTCACGGACAGCATAGATTAGATATATGACACTATAGTTTTTTTTGGACCAGTTAACATCAGACGTCAGCATCAATTGTAAATACTGATGCCTTGCGCGCAGCCGGCAGGACAAAAAAGTTTCGACAGAGTCAAGCTGTCCCGCAAGTAAACAGTCTTGACAGGGGGTTGTTGTGTAAATCTCAGCATCTATCTGTGGTGGAAGTTTCCGCGAACTTTTTTCTTCGAGAATAGGTTAAAGATTTATCTGAATCTGAAAACAATCGCAGGAGAGAGAGTACTTGGAGCGACTGCAAAACAAAATCGAGGACAAATTACCCGATCATATGAGTTACATTCTACTGTGTGGGAAGATAACAAAAAAGATGCCATCGATGCACTACGGCGACATGTATCTACCTATCACACACCGAGCCCATTCACGACACGAGTCTCTATAAGCATGACAGATCCCTGCTGCTTTAAAATAATACTTTGTATCGTGTGATGTGAAGAAGGATTCTTTTAGGTTCCTAACTCCCAGTTTTTTATCATCCGTGCCCTGGTTAACGCGGGCAGAAATAAATGACAAGAGAGTCTTGACAAGAGTGCATTGAAGGAGATGCTGGGCCGGGTGGTCTACACCAAGTCTGGAAGATTCTTACGCAAAACTGCAACATGTAGGCCTTACAGCTGGGTAAGTACATGACATGACAGGTTAGAAACTGGTTTACTTCCACATATTATGTAACTGTCCAAATCGATAGTCATTAAATATTAACCAACTATTGGCTGGTCATGAGGGTGATGATCGAGATTATCGCTCCCAAGTTGCCCTAGCATCGCCGTACTAAAATAACTATCACCCGCGGCGGAGTTTAGTAGGCCCGGTACGCTAGGCCTACCATGTATGCTAGGCCTACATAGTATGCTAGGGCCTACATAGTATGCTAGACATACATAGCTAGTGGCCAAGGTATGCTAGGCATACATAGAGAGTAGCGCCAAGGGTTATGCTAGGCCACAAGAGGGAGATGATAATCGCATTCACACCCGATATAAGACCAGTCAATATTCGTTTTATATAACGAATACATAGTCTTTGTCACTGAATGGTCAAAACTACATCCCGTGATATTTTATTTTCTATTATATATTTTAAATATTATAAATGTAATATTTTTAAATAATATTTAGCACGTACCCTAATTATTACTATTAGATTGCATGATAGTGAAGGCCTAGCCAAGGCCAAGACCAGACCTAGCTATTCCTAGGCTTGGGATTAATTGACACGGAACAATAATTATCAAAAATGTAGGCCAATAGAGGGTCCTAACCCGGGTCCTACTCACCAATCATCTTGCCTGAGTTGGAAGTTGAGAGAAGGTCCAGTTCCAAATCAAAATAATATTATTAAAAAACGTACGTAAGCTTCCAAATGATGAAGCCCATCGTTAGAACTTAAGTCTATCACTCGCTCATCCAGTGACGTGTTTCGTGGCTCAATCCTTCACATTACCTGCATGCAAATCGAGCCTGCATACATCTGCCCTTGCTGTTTCTATTTTTTTCTGTTCATAACCTCTATTTTTTTGTGATGTCTGAGTGTGTGTTGTGTCTGGAGTAACACCCAACCCATTGACGCGCTCATGATTAAAAATTAAAAACACATTTGTGTAATAATTATTCAACACTTTTTTGGCAACACCTGTATAGCACACAATGCCTCTTCTAATGTGCTAACAAATAACACCCGGGATAAGGGATTTATTTACATGCATTTCATAATGTCTGGAAAGAAGCGTGTTAAAAAGATATGTTTTTTTATGTATTTTTTGTCGTATCACCCTGTATATTTGTTAGTACACGCTGAATATACATTCAAATTGCAGCTTTACAAGCCCCTATAATATGATATTCATACTAATGTTATTACTTGTAGATAAGTTCGGATCCACAGCCTTTTCGTGCAGCCTATGAATGAGACCAATAGGGAAAAATGCAGTCATTTCGCCTTTTGGGAGTCGTTCGATTAGCGTCCACCGACCCCTAATAAACAAAGGTCTGCGCATGTTGATTATTGGGGCGTAAATATCATTAATTAGACCAAATTATGGTGGAAATTCAAAGCGTGTTATGACGATAATAAATTAAACTCACCCGATCTACTATACAAGCGTGTTGATAAAGTGTTACTAGTTATGTTTGAGTCTGCCAGCAGCAACTTCCGGGTCAAGTGACCGACTCAGAACGTAAACAATGTAATGGTCTAGAACTAAGCCATTTCGTCAGGTCCTGGTTGGATGGGAACATGATTGCGCCAATTACGTGATTCTAAAAGAGTCAGTAGATGTGACTTTGTAAATGATGTGTTTCTTTGGTTAAATTTTCAGTGTTCGGTCGGACAAGTATGTCACGGAAGTTGGCTTCATTCTTCTTGTGTGGCATCTATTGAGATAATCGGGAGATCCGGTTGGGCTTGAGAGACATGAATGAAATTGTATGATTGGGCTCTATGCCGTTGGAGGACTTCGTTTAGGTTTTGTATGTTCAATTAACTTAGATGTCTGGTTTTTAGAATTATTTCAAAAAATACGCACGTTCGAACATGAATCACGAAAAGAAAGTTGTTTGGTCTCCTTGGACCTAGAGGTTTTACATGATATAGGAATGGTACATTTTTATAAACCTACAAATCTAGGAATCTGGGTATTTTACTCCTCGGTTTCAAAATGAGCGAATAAAGGTTTGGTACATTAGTAATACGTTTGTGGAAGGTTCCATTACGTTAATGTGACAGGAGGAGATTATATTAGTACGGGAATTTATCTCAAATTGCCACAGAGAATCGATTGTAGACCCCTACCAAGAACGTTCAGAAGGTTTATTAGACAAACAAGTCAAAAGAAACGGCAAACTTTCTGAACTTGCCTGACTATCGTATTGTCCCTTTAAGAACACCGTGCTTGACTTTTGTCGTGCACGACAGAAAGTACTAAATCATCATCATGTTATTATTATTACAGACGGGTATTGCGCTTATTCATCAGGTGTGATCTAATTACATTGGAAAGAATTCCAAATTGCAAAACCACGGGTTGAAAAAGAATTTTGGGCGCTTTTTTGGAAAGCTCATTGTCTCTTTATGCATACCATCTCCTTGCAGAGATTTGCAGCCTGTTGCATAGGAGGCAAAAAAAATGCAAAAATGGTGACGCCCGCAGGCGGAGGTTCCCCTACAAGTGCCCATCTATCGGTAATTGGAGATTGGGCCAGACTCCTCAATAATGTTGGCTGTGGGGGTTCGCCAATGCCTCCCACACAGCGAGTCTGTTTTGCATTTTCCAGAATATATGCCCCTGGTGGTACCAATTTTCATCCTGGGTGGAAGACGGCAAGGGAGGGAAAGTGCCTTGCCCCAAGTGCACAAACATTGGCGACAGCGGGCTCGAGTTACCCACAAACCTTATGCTTATGAGGTGAGCACTGATCCAACTGCCACCACATGCCCCACAATCTTAGGAAGTCACTCCCTTAAACAAGAGTATTGACGGGATATATTTCAAATGGGCCCCCCACAAGGTAGTTTCATCACATTTTATGAAAATATGCAAATGAGCTCATTATATTCATACCCTGCCAAAAAACATTTACAGGCACATGACCTTCATTCATGTTCTACCATGTACCGTGGGTTAGAAGTTCATAGACTAATCGTTTAGTCCTACTATTAGAGTGGCTTACTAACCCTTTTATTGGAAATTTTAAAAATAGGCAACTGAGCTCTAATTCATAACATGTTGCAAAAGTCTAAAGCACATGAACTCATCATGTTTCCTATCAGTGTGCCATGTTAGAATTTCATTGACCTAATTTGGGTTAGTATGTAAAGTGGATTAAGGAATTTTGTGGCCAGACATCCAGCCATATTCGGGACTGCGTTTTGCTTTTTCTTTCCGTAGTTAAACTTGCATGTATTACAACATCTTTAATAGCCACAGATCACTTAATATCATGATAGTGTCCCTTCTAGTGTTAATGTATCTATTGTATATATGCATGAGTCTTGGCTGATCCATGCAGGTTTATTTATGATTAAATTTATTCCAACATCAGAACAAATCCTTCGCGAGTCTAGTGGTTAAGATTTGCTTTTAAAGGGATTAGCAGCGCTAATGCGATGGAATAAAAAATGTGGAAATGCATTTTTTAAACTTATAAATAGTTGGGTATACACATTATTTTTTCCATATAATGCTTAATGTAGAAACCAACCACCAAATGTGAAAATGTCATGCGGAGTATTTGAGGATAAGGAAATTTGTCATACCGTCCCGCCAATAGACATTGTCCAAAATAATCGCAGTTAAATCCCCGCAAACCTTGATCTCACCATCATATTAAAAATCTTGTCGGAAAGACCCAACTTTCAAAAAACACATTCACCCCCCCCCTTTTTTTCCCCCCCCTCCCCCCCCCCACTTCGCCATCCTCGGTGACATAAGTATAGGCTCACCTTTACTATGTGTATGCTATTGTATGCAGTCACCCCCACACTATTACCAAGTATTGTTAAGAAAACCACAGTACTATACAAATAAACTTGCAAAGAGACAGACCGCAGACAAATTTCACACTGACTCTGGTAAAACTACCTGAACGTATTTAAACCAAACTTCTGCCGCTCGAACTACAACACAATCACTCTGCCCCAAATATGAAACATTAAATGAATTACGTTGATGTTCTGATCACAACATGTTTTGCCAATGGTGTTTAATCGCTTATTTGTCGAGATTGGTGCGCATGATAATACCATGAGAAGGATAACTACTACCCAACGGGTCAATTTAGTAATTCCTGAGTAATTCTTCTCCACCCAACTTTCCTTTTTATCTTTTACCTATCGCTCGCAGGAATTGTTGATACATGTACATCATTTGAATTCCCATTCTAGTCCTGGTTAGGATTCTTTGAATTAAGTTTAATTAAACAGTTATTCATTCCATAAAAACCCACTAGCTATCTCTATCTTAACTTATCAATCATATAATGGTGGTGTTGAGTCCACACCCAACTGACGATTGCACGGGTTACACACACGCACCCCTATTTTTAACTCAGGGGACCAAAACCTTTATTTCCAGCAGCACCATTGCACCCGTCCCCCTTTCCGTTTTACTCGCTTATCAAAAGATTTGACCAAAAATGATTATCTATATCATGGCCCTTTATCACCCTTCATCCTAAACCAAAAGCTTCAATTATCACCATAGACCAATTTGGTTTCAGGAAAATTATTCAACTTACCTGGCAGTTTTGGAGGCTTGACCAATGACATTGCTGCCTACCCCCCGGTCCTGGATAACAAAAACCCAACCCCTCGTCCTCTTAGTAGTGTTGTTTTGGAACCTCTCTCGAAGGCATTCGCAAACCCCGACCTCCCCCCCCCCCCCCCCCGAGACCACAACACCTATTCTTCTCATCACAACCCTTCCCTCATCCCTATGGCGGTCGTGGAAGTGCCCCTTCGAGTGGTTCACAGAGCTGAGCATGGACCCCCCCACCCCCCCCCTCGCGCACCCCATATGTTTTCTCGCACATACTAATTCGACCCGTCCCCCCAAATAGTCCCACCCTGCGGTCACCGTACTACCTTCCACCCCCCCCCCCGGCCCACCCGAGTTTCCAGTATCGGACCTTTCTTTCCTCAATTTACCCTGCACCATGATGCCCGAGCAAGTTATTCATAGTACCCCCAATGGGCTTTTTCTATCTCTGTTGTGCACAACCCCACCCCCAACCTTCGCCTCGAACCAGCTCTGCGCCGGTTTTGCTCGCATTAATGGCAGTTGCGAACACCCTGAGATCTGTGCCCTCTTTCCTTGCGATTTACCTCCCATCAGTTCGCTCTACCACCTCACAAGTACGCCCCCTACCCTGTCTATTGTTTCACCCTTACAGGCCCCACCGATTTCGCCTCCCCCACCACACACATCCCCCCCTGCTTGGTCCTCCCTTGCTCGGTTCCCCGACCCTTCTCGCCACACTTGTCACCTCGTTTTGAGCCCCCACCCGGTCCCGATCCCCCCCCGTGGACACACCCAGTGGCGAGACCCCCCTGGTCCTCGCCGGATCACATACAACAAAGGGCCCCGGCCCTGGCCCTTTCCCCTAGTCTACTAGCTGCTCCCCACCCCAAGACTGGTTAGCTCCCCCTAGTTGACGCCTCTGCGAAAATCCATGTGAAAAAATCCCGTGCTGCAAAGTACTTGCGCGTACGGCTATTTGATACAACTTGGAATCATATCTGTGTGTTGGCCCGCTGTCCAAGGCTCATTCCAACATGAAGGATTATCGCTGAGGCAAGCGTGACCCAGAAGTGACGTCCGAGTAACAAATACGTGATTACGCGCATACGCGTCATGGTCATCATCGTGAACGGATGTGCGAGCGTGTGGCCAAGTTTTCTTGCATACGTACCAGTTGACTTCTCACCGGGCTTCTTGCGATATATGCATCGTACACGTTGTAAAATGGCTAAGTTTTCCTGATTTGATTGCCTTAACATTACGACTGAAATGCGCGGGTATTGTCGACGGCTGCACCATTACGCGACCGTGCCGACAAGGTGAATCAGAATAGAATAGCTTTATTCAAGTTCCAAAACAAACGAAACCGACAGAAGAGATACTGGAGTGGGTTTTGTTCGGCCATACACTTAACAAGACCAGACTTCGTCGCCCCAGTGTTTCAACAGTAATTTCGAAAATTTGAATTGATTTAAAATGTTGAATAATGATAAAAATAGCTATAGATCCCGTTTTTTCCTCGTCATGCAACATGTCATGAAGTCATGCATCGTGTTGATGTCCTATTGGTCTGCTGTTAGGCCAGGGCACTGTGCACGTGTCACGATGTGAGCTTTTTACAAATGTTACTTGACGTGCATTAACGGGGTCAAAATCAACTCCAGCATCTTGATACGTGTTAGCGAAACAGGGAGGCCCTGTTGATCTGGGTATATTATACTTAAATTTAACACTTTCACGATGTCCACTTTTAAAAAAACGGTGTGCGATATGATCAGGAGACGGTGAGGTACGAAATGTAGAAATTAAGAAAAGTCTACTCAGCTGTGTCCATGAACCTTTAAATGAAGTATATTTACCATATAACAAGATTACGGTGGTACAGCATATCAGTATCATCTGTCAAACTGTCCATTATGGGTATGGCCTCAAAACCGACTTACCTTAAAAAGTGAGATTTGTTAATCATTTGAACGTTAGCCTTAGTAATGCATGTGTACTAAACGTGCAGTTGAAGGTCGGTCGTGTCCTACGAATCGCAATTTTGTATTTTCTGTCGAAGGACAGGAACTTACGCACCAGTCGCTATGGACCGAAAAAAACTAACATGGCATGAGACATTCTCAGAAGAAGTGTGAAAAAATGCAAAATACGGAAATGCGCTTTTAACGCTAAAGCACCATTTTAAACAAATACGCGGCGTCTTCTGAGACAAACTTTGTTTGTGGCATACTGGCGCGAACATAGATCAACAATGGATTGATGAGGCATCGTATTTTTAATTTGCTGGTTCTCAAAAGCAGACGACTGTAAACTTTAAAAAAATGGGGGACAAACTAATGATATTCGCAGTGAGCATTATACACGTACATCGAATCACCGAAAAGTAAATGTTTCTTATCACAAATACACAACGGGATACATCTGGATGCTCGACTTTCTGGTTGGATGTACCTCACCCATATTACAAACTTTTGTCTCTCTCCGGTTGTCCCTCTCTCCAGCGTGTTGAGTTAACCATACTTTTTAAATATTAGTGGGCCTTATTGAAATATTGTTGTGCATAACTTCCCCAGATTGGCAGGAAATTCCCTTTTCCAATGGTAAATGAAGTACATAGCTGGGCTGGGAAACGACAACTAAGGTTGATCTTAAGAAATAAATCTGATTAGCCAAAAAGAATAAATTTTTACCTTGGTTTGGTTCTCAAAAAAGGAACTTTTATCCCTTAAAGAAAATCATCTCTTTAAGATCAATAGTAACAACAAGAAGCTTTAGAATTGACACAAGATGTGTACGGGTGAAAGAAATTTGTTTTCACAGATTGATTAACAAAGGAAGTACAATTCCATTACACATGTACACTCTCATGTAAGACTTCAAAAGGCACCTAATATACGACCAACCCATTCCGGTTGACAACAAACCTCAAAACTGCTTTTATTTTATTTAACAAATAGGGCAACCCTAAAAGCACTTTCATGTATTACATGCCAAGCTCACAAAAGAAAACAAAATAAAAAAATGAACAAAACTGATGGACAAGATGCTAAAAATCTGCTGCAAAACCTTAAAAAATGTATTGTTAGTTAACAATATGGGCTCATGGGTGGATTGATTATAATTGTGGTTTAGGATTTGGGTTATGGGCAAGTTAGGGAGAGGGCAATGGAATATACCATGTGGCGCCTCGAGAGGGAAAACCAACTAAAATATCATGTGAAATATAAGAAGGGGGGTTCGTAAGAGCAATAGATGCCATTTGTCAGAAAATACCATCGACCATACTATTATGCCCAAGTCTTTGGTCAGTGGCTCTTGAAATGTCCTTCAGGCAAACTGTGACCTGAAGAACCATTTCAAAGAACCAATGACACAAGGAAAGATATATTGAAAAATACCCAATACATGGAAGCAATAAGGTTTACATGGTTGAGCTATGGCAAATTACGACCTTTTGCACGCAGAAAGGTGATAAATCCTCGTCCTGTGGATGCCAAAGATGATGCACATGCAAATTGCCTCTTATCTTTAGTAAACAATTTTAAGCAATGGCGACACAATTGTGACACTGATATCGATGGAGAATGGGCATAATGACACTATGGTTACAATATGCTATCAACCAAGGGACACAGTGCATGTGGGTTGTAATTGTACATAAATTGACATGAACTGACCGTGTGTGGCTGGGTATAATATATAATACCCCAAAAACCAGGGGGTGTATTTTCTAACACATGGCTGAATGGAGGTATGAACTGTGCCAAGGGAATGAGATTTTACTAGTATGTGTATGGAGGGGCTATAAATAAAAATCATGATCGTGGTAGTTGTAGGACCAGCCTATATGACCAGATTCCACAGATAGATTTTTTCTGTTTTTACAGCGGTGGGTAGTATACGCGGTGCTTGTCCATAACCTATATACAATTCGTCTAAAACAAAATTGTTTGTAACCAATACCTTAAAATTGTTCCAAAAATCAAAAAAATTTCCCATATGGTCAAAAAGCTGTGCCGTATGCAGTCCCCTTCTTAACAGTTTACCCCTCACTAGCACTCAGAATATATGGTCATAGGCCATCTTTAAGGAAAATGCAAAGTGTTGGATGCATTATAACAACGTGTTTGAATATCTTACAAAGAGCATTATTCAAAAGCATTAGATATTGGTGTGACGGACGGGGGTGTGTGGTTTCTTCGATCATTGAGGTCCGTTTGCAGCGTATGCGGTAAAAAGATGAAAAACACCGTAAAATTCAAGAAAGGACTTGTGTAATTTTACATCAACCTGTTAAAATGACGTACATGTGTTTGTATAATTGAACAACTCGGGTACATCACGCCTTGAGTTATGATCAGTACATCTAGGACCGTGTCAAATGCACAATTTTTTTAAAGCAACAATTCAGGCTGAGAAGAACACAGTAAATAATGTAAGGGAAATTTGTGTGTTAATGCATAATGGTTCACTAAAAGACTATAATTACAAGGGTTTTCTCATTACTTAGCAAGCTTGCTAAGACCACAGCTAATTCAACGTTACCATGGCAGTTATATCATGTACATGTAAGGGCATTGACCTGAAGCAGCTGGTTTGCCGGAACCAGTTACATGCATCCCATTGTGCAATAAAAATTAACACACTGTACCCTGACAGTATATACATCAACAAAATGGTCATACGTGCATTCAGAGTGCCTCTCAAGAGGACGCACAACTGTCACATAAGGGACTCTGTGAAAACCCGAATTTAACAGACGGGGAACAATTACGAGTTGTTGGTAACTAACCATGATCAGGAATGTTTTACATGTCTTCAGTTCAAAAAAAGATTAGGCTTCCTGCTGTTATTGGGGATGCGGACTTTGCCATCAACACTCTGAATGTAGACTTGGACAGGGCCATAGCTGATCTGATCGGAGGGTCTTTTGGCAACAGACTACTAGCCTCAACACGTGGTTCTAAAGCAAAGTGATTCGCACTCTGCACATCTTCAGGAAGATCCACCAATGTATTCGCCAGGCCATACGTAGTGCTGTGAGATGGTGCACGCAGAACATGAGTTCGACGTACGGTGTGGTGCTTACAGAACCTTCTGTTGTCCATAGCTGTAGATGGTGCCATCACGCACTTGATCTGCTGTTTTGGCAGGACGAACTGCTGCGACAATCGTTCAGCTTCATAATGGGATCCTCCAATTACTGGAACATCACGCTCTAACCACCAGACCAACGAAAATGGATTTGTGGCCGTCGCGAGTGAAGATGAGCGTTTTTCTTCTCCACACATCAAGAGGGACTGACCATCGGCCTGGTGGGCAGACTGGGTGCTCTTGCGACTTTTGACGCCTAGGGATCGAACTGTAGATTTTGCGGCTGAGATTTCCTGTGGGCTCCACTATCAAGTCGAGACGCACTGCAGATGGTGCACAAAGGTGTCCAAATAAGGAAGACATACCAGTCCTGAACCCGTAGAGGGCAGTTGATGGCTCTGACACCCCTTGGGAATCCTCCATGTTCTCGTCGATGAAGGCCAAGTCATATTTGTTGAGTCCGTCCATCTGATTCTCAATGAATGTTGACCCTTGACGAGCTCTCCGCGATATACTGGCGGTCTTGCTCTGGAATGTGGGGGGCATTCGCTAAGGAAGTGGTTAAAATCAGCACGTCCCACCTGCTTGCACAAGGGTCACGACTTTACGGTTGTTAGAACCGAACAAACACAAGAAATTTTCTTGTAACAAAGATAATTCTGAGCTTAACCCTTCAGATGGGTGATATTTTGGATAGAAGCCCAGTGGCAAACATTGGGGGGAGACTTCATTTTTTTAGGGATACCTGGTTTGTGAAATCCTTGTTGCACCTTTAAAATATTATTCCTAACAAGTAAACAGAAATAAAATGTTATTATTCAGGAAATTTAGCTAAATATTGACATTTCAATTGCCAAATATTGATCTCACTGAATGGCTTGATTCTTACTCCCCTCATTATCCACATTTCAATGGAACCATTTTGTGTAAATGACCGGCTCTAACGTGATTACATAGTGTCACGCCGCTTGCCGCTCAGCGGCAAACCGCTTGTGTATGCCACTTTCAGGATTGAGCTATATAGTCAATCGGCACTATTGCTTGGAACTACATCATGAGCTACATACCGCTCCATAGTTTTAATTCACTCAATGCCATTTGCCGCGTTGGGCGATGCGGCAGCCCCAGCGGCAGGTAGACCGATTTATTGGCTTGCCGCTTTGCCGCTTGGGTCACCGCTAGCAATTCTGACATGATTGCATACTGACGTAAATTTCATCATCAGAGCGGTAAAGCGACAAGCGGCATGACACTATGCAATGACCATAAACCTCCCGGGCTCTTTTGGGTTTACCAATATGGCCGTCAGCGGCTTCAAGTGATATCAGTGGTACTTACCCTCTATCAGGCAGCAAGAAAAGCTTGACATAAGGGTTCCTGAGATCACCCGACTCACGGGGCTGTAGCCCTTGTACTGTCATGATGGTCACCCCAACTTGTAAGGTATTGCTATCATACCACATTTTGCACTGAGAAAAAGAAGATGAAAGAGAGAAAAATCAGCAGTCAATATCAGGTGTTATGATGATCATTACAATTTTTACTATGGCTCATAATTTCTTGGACACTTTAGAACGTACGCTGCTTCCCCACCAAAACAGCGCACCATCGTGTTGCACGTAGATGCAGTACACGCAACGATCAATGTACACATTTGTTATGTCCAAGAAATTATGACCCAGAGTAGAGACAATATTTATGAATTTTAGTGTGTATTAAAATGGCATATACATCTACTTAAACGGGGAATTTTTGTAAATGGAGACAACAAGGGCATTTTCGTGTTGTGCTAAGTTGGTGCTTGACCATCACAGTGCTTAATTTCCACAGCTGTTTGAATGTCTCATTTATTATGATAAAATGAGAATAAAATAAAAAATATCAATGGCGACACACTTTTGACAACTAATTTGCATTATTTATTCTACTAACTACATCCTGTGCACATTTAATGAAATTTCATTGCGGGCAAGTGTGATTTTTCATAAAAATCAAGTTTTATATGTCTTAATGTGGGGAAAAAGCATATAGAGGGCGCAATAACATACAAATCATGACCTTTGTAGGCCTATATGGCAAAATTCCCACAATGGATTTTTCTGATTTTTTCAGGAGTCACAGCTCTTGCATGTCCCTACTTATATCATTTGTCAAAATTGTGTCGCCATTGTTCAAAATTGCTCTAAAAATAAAAGAGACGATTTGCCAAAACATTTTCATAAGGTGTAATTTTTGCAGTTGACTGAGTCTGATTCACGAAATTTGCAAAAATTAAGCCCTCACGAAAATTTCCTTGTTTACAGTATAAATTTGGCAATGATTGAACAGATAGCAACAACAGGTTATTTTGTTGTCTACATCACAGTAGAAACTTAACATTTATATAACACTTATACTTTATAATGTTTCAACATGTTAATTTCATATAGCCTTCCCATTATTTTTCTTTATTCTATAAATGCTACCCAATTTTTATAAATGCTACACAAAAATGTTGTAACACGTTTTAACACAGTGAATGGAAAAACATTTTGATAACAGTTAATAAATTTTATATACGCTGAAGTGTTTCTTTTTAAACAGCTACGTTTAATTTTAAATGCTAACCATCTGGAAATAAATGCTATCCATTTGAAGGGAAACCACTTAAAAAAATAAACAGATATCCCCAATTTAGATGTTGTCTAAGGTTTAACACCTAAAAGTGAAATCTTGATGAAAAATTTAAATTTTTAATACATTATAAAGCAATACTTCTGATTCCAAACCCGTTGGAGCTGAAGAATTAATTCCACAGTAAGGGTTATTTCAGAATATTTATGTATGAATAACGGACAAAGGTGAGGTCGTATCTGAGGGCCATCTGAACACCCATGACCAGCTCACATCAAAGCATCCAAATCGGTTTATGGTTTGTGTATATATTGGTGTAATCTATTTTGATTCATTTGGGTAAGTTGCTATATTGAAAGAGGCTTGGCCGCCATCGTCTGAAAATTATCGGATCTCTGGACCTGTATAAGTCCAACTAAATTGGAGTTTTCAGCAAAATAAAGTCCACAAAATGACACATAAATCAGTTTGTGGTCTGTGTGTATATATTGGTGTAATCTATTTTAATTCATTTGGGTAAGTTGCTATACTGAAAGAGGCTTGGCAGCCAGTGTCTGAAAAGTACCATATCTCTGAACCTGTTCAAGTCCCAATTGAGATGGAGTTTTCAGCAAAATAAAGCCCAGAAAATGAAACAAAGTAAAATTGAAAACTTCAATCTGATTTTGCTTGACAAATAATTTTACCTGAAACATCACATACAGGCCTACAAAGGTCTCCGTCTTGCATATTATACTGCCCTCTATCACCCAATCTCCACAGAGATTTGTGTAAACTACATTTTTAAGGAAAACTACTAAGGTGGCTGTAATTGACACAGATAAGGCTTGGGAAATAAACAATCTAAATCTGGTGTCAAAACTGTGTCAGTCTTATTATTATGTTGTCGTGTGAGCGCAACAAGGTCGTAAGTGCAATAGCTGCCATTTGTCAGAAATTCCCAACAGACATACTATTATGCCAAGTATTTGGTCGGTGGCTCTTGAAATGGTTCTTCAGATGACACAGCCACCTGAAGAACCATTTAAGAGCCAGTGAATCAAGAAAAGGTAAGTTCAGAGTCGCTCTAATACATGGCAGCACACAGATGTATCACATGGCAGCTATTGCACTTACGACCTTCTTGTACTCACATGACGATTTAGCTTGATCACATCACATATTTGCACTTAATTTCAGGACACCCTACAAACACCAACTAACCTGTATTTCTCCTAGCATAGTAGGAGAGCTATTTCGTCTCGTCATTCCAGGACTTCCTGGTGACGTGATCGTTACGGACGGTCTTTTAACTCGGCTGACTTTGGGTTGTTCTTCCTCTTCTTTGTGTTGCTTAGTTGTTGTTGATTCATAGCCACTCGAACCTGAGGAAGCACAAAGAATTAAAAAGAAAATGTTTGGAATTTAGATAGGTAGCACATTTTAGAGGTACATTGTGCTTAAAAGTGGCTACTGAAATGTCTCCAGTTTGTGAAAAAAAATTGAACACTGCATATTCAGATTGAGAAACTTATGTCCTACCCCCTCTGTCAATGTCATTCAGTGTAGAAAGGTCCATACTCTAGCCATGCTGAAGTGCAAAATGACATCACCATGTATTCTGCAGTATTGAATGTGCAATTTGACTCAAGTTGCAGTGATAGGTGCATTGAGGTAAATTTAAAGGTGGAAAAGTGTGAAACATTTGTGGAAAAGTGGTGATGTCATTTCGGGGTTGCACTTAGCTTGGATGAAGCATAATTCTGTGCTGTGATTGGTTAATTTGGTGTTAACTATTATCTGTCCACTACAAGATGGGACATGACTTTGAACAAAGTATATTGAGTTAACACTAGTGGTAACTAAGATCATGATGCAATCCTGAGGTAAATGTATTATGGTAACTATAGTGTAATGGGGCTCTTCCAGATGAATTTCGAACACCCTCTGTAGAAGACACAACTGGTATTGAGTAAATGTCTTCCATATGTGGTATGAAATTCTTCATCTAAAATAGCCATGGAAGGTCATGATCAATGCAAGATTGTCATGCACAAGGCATGCGACACCCATGCACTGATCATGACCTCACCATGATAGTCAGGTCATGACCAATGCATGGTTGTCATGTGCAGTGCATGTGACATCTACACAATGATCATGACTTGGCCATGGAATAGCCATCGTTCATGTCATGATCAATGCATGGTTGTCATATGCAATGCATGTGACACCTAAGCACTTATCATGACTTTGCATGGATTAGCCATAATAAGGTCATGATTAGTGGATGGTTTTCATGTGCAGTGCATGTGATACCCATGAACTGATCATGACCTGACCATGTTAATTCTGGATAATTCAATACCCCATATGAGAAGCATATCAGGGATCCTAAATAAATTGGGATAGGACACTCGATCAACGAAGTGGAAGCATACTGCATGAAATATGTTACTTATGGATCACAGGTTTTTTTTTTTTTTTTTTTTTTGGTATTGAGTAAATGTCTTCCATATGTGGTATGAAATTCTTCATCTAAAATAGCCATGGAAGGTCATGATCAATGCAAGATTGTCATGCACAAGGCATGCGACACCCATGCACTGATCATGACCTGACCATGGAATAGCCATTGTCAGGTCATGATCAATGCACGGTTGTCATGTGCAGTGCATGTGACACCCATGCACTGATCATGACCTCACCATGATAGTCAGGTCATGACCAATGCATGGTTGTCATGTGCAGTGCATGTGACATCTACACAATGATCATGACTTGACCATGGAATAGCCATTGTTCATGTCATGATCAATGCATGGTTGTCATATGCAATGCATGTGACACCTAAGCACTTATCATGACTTTGCATGGATTAGCCATAATAAGGTCATGATTAGTGGATGGTTTTCATGTGCAGTGCATGTGATACCCATGAACTGATCATGACCTGACCATGTTAATTCTGGATAATTCAATACCCCATATGAGAAGCATATCAGGGATCCTAAATAAATTGGGATAGGACACTCGATCAACGAAGTGGAAGCATACTGCATGAAATATGTTACTTATGGATCACAGGTCGTACGTGGTGCTGTGCCGCTACGTCATTCCCGGTTACGTCATATTGCATAAATAATTAGTTGACTTATCATAAATGGTGGCGCTATTACTAGGTCTGCGAATTGTATAAGGGCATTTGTACACAGTGTCACCCGCCTGAGCATATACTCAAATCCAGTTATGTCTCTCATTCATCAGCAATAGCCCAATATGGCCTGCCCAAGATTATACTTGAACCTATCATCAAGGCCTAAAAATTTTTGTTTGGTGTCAACCCAACAGAAAATGTGTTTTTCAACACAAATGAAAACTTATGTTTTTAACAAATTCCTGTTGTTAAACTTTTTTAACAAGTCAGGAGGGCGAGACAGTGCAGAAAGTTAGTTCTATAAAATTACAAAGACATAGCTTAAGTTGACTTTCTTTTCTGCTCAAAGTTATGTTTTAAACAGCGAGTGTTAAAAATAACCAAAATCAAAGCTCTTTAATGATGACTTCCACATTCTATAGGTCACACCAAACAAACATTTGTTTTGGGCCTGAAAAGAGTTAGTAGATAACAAGTTTGCTGTTAGTTCTATGATATGTATTCTAACTGCTTCTAGAGAGACTGTGGCTAACTAAAATTCATTACATGATGTGCAGATATAAAATCAAATGCCTACAAAATGTGACAAGTTTGACGCCATTTATGCCTGGGTCGTATGCATTCAGTCAGGTTATATAGAACTCCACAAACACTCACATTTAGGCAGTGGGCAGTACACTCTTAAAGTAAATGATCAATTTTGAACTTCCCTTTTGTCCTCTAAAAAGATTATGTACATTCTTTATAACCTGTTTTAGTTGTTTGAAAAGAAAATTATATGAAACAGAATTATTCGGTTTGTTAAGAACTTGTCTGGGACCCAGGGGTTACTTAGTAAACTAGAATTTCGTGGTTCTCGGCTTTCGCGCTCGCTATATTCAAAGAATATAAACTGTGGGCTGTCCAGCCTATCTTACAACTAGACCTCACATGACCTTTGCCTTGACACATGACCTTTGACCTCATCAACAAATGAAGGATGCCAAATCGCACCATGACTCAAGTTTGATTTCAGTTTAAAGATATAGCTAAGACTCCTTTTCAAACCAAGATTTTATATAGACATTGCTCAATTTGCCAATTTGCTTATATTTTTTTCAAAGTTTTGGCAAATGGTAGTTGCTGTTTACCCAGTATAAGTATGGGTGCATAGACATGGGTCAAAATTAAGATTCACTTTCTTCAAAATCAAATCCAAACAAACCCTAAGAGATGGTTCTACAAAGAACCAAAAGGGGTTTTCTAAAGCTATATTGAATGAAGGTTCCAAAGAGAGGACAAAAAGTTTCCATGTTGAACATTTATTCTTCAGAGTGTCAAAGGTAAACAGAAATGTGGCAGGGGCAAGGTGTAAGGGTGGCAATAAATTTTGAACGCTCTTTATTATTAAAGTTCAAAATTCATATTTTACAAACAGCAGACTCAAAAATTAACAACGCTTAGATTCTTTTTTAAAAACGAACAATAATCACAATCATAATTATGCATAATACATGACTAATTATTTGAAATCAACATAAAAAGAACATTCGTTATTTCTTACAAACATGCCCGGTTTAAAGTTGGTACTTTTGAAAAAACTCACCAATTAGCTTGGAAGTCATTTCGGGGTGACCTTTATATATATTTTGGCTTTGCAGCATATATTTCAAGAGCATTTTGCATTGTTTTGCTCATTTTTTTAACACACTATGGACTATTAACTGAATAATTACCATGAATTTCTCATAAAATATAACTAAAGCTATCACTATGAGCTAGTAAAATCTCAATTCCCTTGGCACAGTTTAGTAGCTTTCATTCATCAATGTATTTAGAAAATATACCCCTGGTTTTTTTTGGGTATGATATATGATAACCAGATCACTCAAGGTCAGTTCATGTCAATGTATGTACAAGTACAACCCACTGAACTGTGTCCTTGGTAGATGAGCTTATTGTAACTCATAGTGTATTCAACATCAATTCCTTGTTTCTATTCAATTTATTCAGCAAACAAACAGAAGAATACAAATATGAATAATACAATAGAAATTATATGTTAGGACTAACAATAGATGACTCAACAGGGGTTACAGACAGGCCCGTAGCCAGGAATTTATGCGGGGGGGGGCGGATTTGCCAGAAGCGGACCTTTTGCGTAACAGAAAAAAATTTTCGGCTCCCTGCGCTCGACCCAAAAATTTTCACCGTTGTCTCCAAATTCTGAAGGGGGGGGTGAGGGAAGAAAAAAATTTTGTCGCAGCGTTGAGAAAACAACAGTATAGTAACAACGACAATCGTAATGCGATGGTTAACAGCTGCTTAGTCATTCATATACCATGCACAACAACCCTTAAGACAAACTTTTAATTGACAACACGGACCTTAAACATGGCAAAGCGGACCTTCAACATCATAAAGCGGACCTTTGTCATTTTTGGAGGGGTGCGTCGCACCCCCATTTTTTTTTTTTTTTTTTTTGCTTAGATTCTTTTTTAAAAACGAACAATAATCACAATCATAATTATGCATAATACATGACTAATTATTTGAAATCAACATAAAAAGAACATTCGTTATTTCTTACAAACATGCCCGGTTTAAAGTTGGTACTTTTGAAAAAACTCACCAATTAGCTTGGAAGTCATTTCGGGGTGACCTTTATATATATTTTGGCTTTGCAGCATATATTTCAAGAGCATTTTGCATTGTTTTGCTCATTTTTTTAACACACTATGGACTATTAACTGAATAATTACCATGAATTTCTCATAAAATATAACTAAAGCTATCACTATGAGCTAGTAAAATCTCAATTCCTTTGGCACAGTTTAGTAGCTTTCATTCATCAATGTATTTAGAAAATATACCCCTGGTTTTTTTTTTGGGTATGATATATGATAACCAGATCACTCAAGGTCAGTTCATGTCAATGCATGTACAAGTACAACCCACTGAACTGTGTCCTTGGTAGATGAGCTTATTTAACTCAAAGTGTATTCAAAATCAATTCCTTGTTTCTATTCAATTTATTCAGCAAACAAACAGAAGAATACAAATATGAATAATACAATAGAAATTATATGTTAGGACTAACAATAGATGACTCAACAGGGGTTACAGGTATTGGAAGCCTCTTTCCTGTATCCCAAAATTGTTATTCTTTTTATTCTCTTACTCATTATTTCTTTTAAAGTTTTCTACAAATTCTAAGAGAATACCTCTAACAGCTTATATCAGAGGCATTCACATGATGTTTTAACATTGTATGGTAAATAATGGAAAATATAGCATTTCCCGCATCATGACTCCTTATATATTTCAAAAGCCTGCTTTAAATTTTCTTGAAAATTTAAAGTGTTTCAAGACAAAACAAGTTGCAAAACTGTTAAGGTGTCTATTCAAGATGATTTCGGTTAAATCAATTTTAAGGTTGCAATTTTAATCCAAGACATGCAAAAAATACAAAAATTAGTTTTGTCAATTATATGAGTGATGATGATGTCATTGTCATGTAAAAAGAGTTAAGGAAGGTTAGTAATTTAAAGCAATCTTAGCACATTTTTTTGAAGGCGCCCATTTTTCAAAAATTTGAGATTTTTAAACCGGTTGCATTTGGTAACTGGCTAGTAAAACTATACCTTTAATGGTTTAAAAAAAGTCGGAAATGTTCTGTGTGTCACAAACGAAGGAATTTTGGAATTAGATAATTATTATAGGGAGAATAATTCAACGGTGCTTGGGAACGGCCTTCCAATGTGAAAATAGCCGGGAAAAATTAGCGCCATGGGTACATGTCTGCGCTCATCCATTAGTTGTTTATTGGTTCAGGCAAAGTCAAGTTAGGGGTGATGAGGCGAGAATTTCCCACATTAATTTCGTGGGTGGCACTATTTCTTCATGGACGGATGCATAAACGTAAAATTTCCAGCTCTGCCGTTTAAGTCAATCTGGGATCCCAATTCTACTAATTACAAAATCGCTTATTTTATGATAATACACATTTTTTAGCATTTCGTTCGCAGGTATAGTTTCATAGACAATTACCAACGTAAACTGTGCTGCAAAAAATATCAAATTTTGAAAATTGGGGGGCCCCGGGCGCTCTTCAAAAAATGTGCCAATATTGCATTATAGCCCATGTACACTTAGGATCCATGTGCCAGCCATTCCCCCGCTTGGATGGGGAAATTCTCATTTGCAATGGGAAACAAGACACGGCTACAGCCAGCCTGCAGCCTGGCTGGGGGAAAAAGACACCAAGAAACTTAATATGGGTCCTACTTGAAATAGGTGTGCATGGCTTTCCCCTGCATGGCTGGGAATTCTATTATTCCAATGGGAAAATAATAGACATAGGCTTACAGACTATAGCTGTTGCCTGGGCTGGGGAAAGTTGCAAACCAAACTACTCAATATTGGCCGTATTGAAATAGGTGTGTGCAGCTTTCACCCAGCTTGGCTGTGCAATTCTCTTTCTCCAATTGGGAAATGTGGCAATACCGTATTGTCCTAATTAAAGGCCCCGAGGGAGGTTGCATTTTTCTAAAGTTGGGGGCTTTTATTCACTCAAAAAATGGAAAGTAAAAATCCCCGCAAAATCACCTACCCCAGTTGGCGATCATCTCTCTGTGTGTGCCAGTCCTCTTTTTGTGAATCTAAGTGTGCCATTTACCATTAGTGACGGATCAGACGCAGAAGAAAACATTGATGACAACAGCAATATGATCAGATTACGAACAGTCCCGGCATTAAAGGGTATTAGCCCGAGATTATTGCGAGAGAATAAAAAAAAATGTGGAAGGAAAAAATGCAATTTTTTTCTTATAAATCAGGGATATTTAAGTCAGTACAATTCCATATAATTGCTGTTAATGTAGAACAAAAACACAAACCAAAAAGTGAAAAAAAAAAAAAATGAAATATTTTAAGGGAATTGATTACCGTTCCTGTAAATAGACATACAGCGGATGGCATCTCAACATCTGCACTTAAAACAGCTGATTGTGGTTTTACACCAGTACAGAATACACAAAGATCAATAATATTTGTAAAAAAAAAAACTGTATTGATCATGGTGCACAATATCGCGGCTTGTAAAATCTGGATATTCACCGGAAGGCTTTTTTTGATACGCCCACATATAGCAAATTACAGAATTAGATATAAAAGGTAATGCCATGTCTTTAATACTTAGATTTAAAGCCAACCAATGCAGGTGATGTTCCATATCCTGCCAATAACCAAAAAATACTAAATAGGAATTTTGATGTGATTTTTTGGTTGTTTTGTTTCGGATTAGCAAATCGCTTGCTATCCCTTTAAATCATGTGATTAGGTAAGCTTAACTCATTCGTGAAGTGTTTTATCCAAATTCGTTGGGGGGTGATTAGAGCAGGGGCGTTTTTTATTCGGAACAACCCGGTAGGATACAGCACAAATTTGGGGAGGTCGTAGGCCTTGTATTTTAGAAGGCAGAGGGCTTCCCCTTTACCAAATGTCTTCCCCACCCCCCCCCCCCCATCATCAAGGTTGGGGACCTGGCGTGGCTGCTGACAACAGACTCGGATCAACATTTCCTTGGGGGAGAGAGAGCGGGGTCAATAATTCCATCCTAAATTCGGACCAAAGTGTACCACTTTTTTTCCATGATTGGAGCTGCAGCTTGGCTGGGGAAGAAAGCTTACCAAACCAACTGTCAATATAGATACATTGAAGTGATGTGTGTGGCTTTCCCCAGCTGGCTGGGAACTCTCTCATTTCAATGGGAAATAACGTACAAGGCTACAGTAGCTGCAAACCTGGCGGGGGTAAGTTTGCAACCAACTGTTTCAATATAGATCCTATTTGAATAGGTTTGTATGCAGCTTTCGGCAGCTTGGCTGGGAAATCTCTCATTTCATGGGAAAGATAGTACTTAAACTACAGGCTAGCTGCAGCACCTGGCTGGGAAAGCTGACAAACCAAAATTGTTCAATATGGGTCCTATTGAAATCGGGTGTGCTGTGGAGGTTTTTCCCCAGCTCGCTGAGAATTCTCTTATTCCAATGGGGGGAAATAAAAGTACATAGGTTGTAGGACACCATATTGAAACAGTTGGATGCAGCTTTCTCGAGCTTGGCTGGGAATCCATTATCCAATGGAAAATAACGGCATAACGCTACAGCCATCTTGCAGCCTGCATGGGCAAAGGTAACCAACTTTTTAAAATATTAGTGGGCCTTATTGAAATATGCTGTGCATAACTTTCCCCCAGATTGGCAGGAAATGCCATTTCCAATGGTAAATGAAAAGTTAATAGGAGGGGCGTGGGAAAGCTACAACTAACTGTTGAATCCTTAAGAATAAATCCTGACTAGCCAAAAGGAATAATTTGACCTTGTTTGGTTCTCAAAAAGGGAAATTATCCCTAAAGAAATCATTCTCAGATCAATAGTAACAAAAGCAGCTTTAGAAATTGCACACAAGATGTGTACGTGTGAAGAAAATTGTTGTCACAGATGATGAACAAAGGAATTACAATTCAATACACATGTACACATCTCATGTAAGACTTCAAAAGGCACCTAATATACCGACCAACCCATTCAGGTTTGAACCACAACTCAAACATGCTTTATTTAACAAATAGGTGCAATCCCTACAAAGCACTTTCATGTATTACTTTGCCATAGCTTGCACAAAAGAAAAAAATAATAAAAATGAACAAAATGATGACAAGATGCTAAAATATGCTGCAAAACCTTAAAATGTATTGTTAATGTTAACATATGGGCTCAATGGGTTGGATTTGATTATATATTGTGGTTTAGGAATTTGGGTTATGGGCAAGATTAGGGAGAGGCAATGGCATAACCATTTGGGCCTAGAGAGGAAAAAACCACTAAAATATTGTGTGAATGGAAGAAGGTTGTATGAGCAATAGCTGCCATTTGTCAGAAAATACCATCGCCCATACTATTATGCCAAGTCTTTGGTCAATGGCTCTTGAAATGGTCCTTCAGGCAACTGTGTCACCTGAAGAACCATTTCAAGAGCCACTGACACAAGGAAAGATGAATTAAAAATCATCCCAATACATGGCAGCACAGATGTTTTACATGGCAGCTATTGCAATTACGACCTTTTTGCACTCAGAAGGTGATAAAACCCTCTCCCTTTGGATGCCAAAGCTGTATGACCCTATGCAAATTGCCTCTTATCTTTAGAACAATTTTAAGCAATGGCGACACAATTTTGACAACTCAGATCTCTATGGAGAATGGGCATATATCACTATGAGTTACAATATGCTCATCCACCAAGGACACAGTTCAGTGGGTTGTACTTGTACATACATTGACATGAACTGACCTTGTGTGGTCTGGGTATCATATATCATACCCAAAAACCAGGGGGTGTATTTTCTAAATACACTGGTGAATGGAAGGTACTGAACTGTGCCAAGGGAATTGAGATTTTACTAGCTCATTGTGTATGGAGGGTGCTATAACATACAAATCATGATCGTTGTAGTTTGTAGACCTAGCCTATATGACAAGATTTCCACAATAGATTTTTCTGGTTTTTACAGAGGTAGTAACGCTTGCTTGTCCTTACCTATATCAATTCGTCAAAATTGTGTCACCACTACCTAAAATTGTTCCAAAAATAAAAACAATTTCCATATGGTCAAACAGCTGTGCCCTGCTGCAGTCCCTTCCCCAGTTTCCCCCTCACTAGCCCAGAATATCTGGTTATGCCATCTTTAAGGAAAATGCAAGTGTCTGGATCATTCTACAAACATGTTTGAATATCTTACCAAGAGCATTATTCAAAGCCTTATTATTTGGTGTGAC
Source organism: Ophioderma brevispina (assembly GCA_023653785.1). NCBI lineage: Eukaryota > Metazoa > Echinodermata > Ophiuroidea > Amphilepidida > Ophiodermatidae > Ophioderma > Ophioderma brevispina. Next base: position 49,479 of record JAMKCH010016996.1, read on the forward strand.
CTGACGGGTGTTGTGGTTTCTTCTATCATTGTAGGTTCCGTTTCTGCCGTCTGCGTTAAAGAATATGCAACACCGTAAAATCTCACTGACAAGGGACTTTGTGTATTTTACTCAACTGTACAACTGACGTACATGTGTTTGTATAATTGAACAACTCGGGTACATCACGCCTTGAGTTATGATCAGTACATCTAGCTACACGTGTCCATTAATGACACCATTTTTTAAAGCAACAATTAAATGCTGAGCAAGAACCCCATTAAATAATTACAGGAAAGTTTGTTGTTAATGCATAATGGTTCACTAAAAGACTATAATTTAACCAGGGTTTTCTCATTACTAGCAGCTTTTAGAAGCATAATTCAACAGTTCCCATGCAGTTATATCATGTACATGTAAGTTCATTGACCTGCAGCAGCTGGTTGCGGCACTATTCATTGCATCCCATGTGCCATAAAAATTACCACTGTACCTTGACAGTGATTACATCACAAAATGGTCACAATGTGCCATTCAGAGTGCTCAAGAGACTGCACAGCTGTCACATCATGACCTTTGACACCATGACCTTTAACAGACAGGTTGCAACTTAAAGTGTTGGTAACTTAACATGATCAGGAAATGTTTACATTTCTTTCAGTCCAAAAAAAGATTAGGTTTTCCAGATTTTAAGAAATGATGAACTTACTGCTACAGGCGGGTATTGCAGACACATCAATGTACCTCAATATTGTTTTGAAATGTGTACACTTGTAAGTGAGATTTTAAGGCATGCCAATGCAAGTCCATTGTGTGGAAAGAAAAACACACACACACTAGATAGGTATATCCAGGCCAGGTGAACCTATTGTAATTGTGGTATTGGTCTGTTAACTACAGATGCAGGGAATACAATAGTTTCACCTGTTGTACCTGGGCACCATTCATACCAGTTCATAACCAAGTGTATCTATTGTAATTATGGTATTGCCAGTTGACCGACCCAGATACCACAAAGACAAGTGTTTCAACTTTTGCACCTGGACATCATTCCACCCATACCAGGCAATTACATATTGTACATATTGTTAAGTAATTGCAGTATTGCCAGTTAAAGGCTGACTCAGAGATTTCGAAATATAATATTTTTGTGTAGAAATTAAAAATAGACAACTAGAAATAAAGATAGTAACCTAAAATGCTTAATTCCAAAGTTAGAGATGAATCGGATGTTTTGTTTTCATGTAGTAAACGTTTATGCATAGTATGACAGTGCCATAGGATACCGTATATAACAAATTACTGGAAATCCCGGAAATTTTAGAACAAAATTGTGATTTTCTATGAAGGACTTCGATTTGAGCTTAGTTATTTCACACAGTGATTATTATATGGACAAGCATTATGTATATGCAAAAACACGATTTGTTTGAAAATTGAGTGCGCCCCTCATCGGGAAATCTCTGAGTCAGCCTTTAACCAACTAAATACCAGGAATACAATAGTTTCACCTGTTGCACCGGGGCAGCATTCCACTCATTCCAGTTCATAACCAGGTGAATCTATTATAATTATTGTATTGTCAGTTGACCAAATCAACTTAGATAACAGAATACAATAGCTTCACCTGTTGCACCTGGACAGCATTCCATGCATACCATTTTATAACCAGGTGATTATCTGTAAAGTAATTGCAGTATTGCCAGTTAATCAACTAAATACCAGGAATACAATAGTTCACCTGTTCCACCTGGATAGTTCATAACCAGGTGAAACTTTTGTAATTGTGGTGTTGCCAGTTAACAAACTTGGATAACAGGAATACAATGGTTTCACCTATTGCATCTGGACAGTTAAGCCCATAAGTACGTCTGTTTGAATTCTCTAGCATCACAGTAAGTAGCTGTTGGCCTATTCTTTATATTTCACATCTAACCCCAATATGGTTCTCAAACTTTAGTTTAAAAGACCTTTCCAGATCATCCTATATTTTGCACTGTTCCTAGAGGGTAATGCACAATGTATGCTGTAATGGTATTCTTGATATTTGCATTCATGTTTCAATAATTGCATTACTCAAAAACACTTACCCCAACAATAGGCCCTAAAATGCTGTTGCTGCAGTAAACACATTGGGCTGCAAATCTGAGATTCTATCAATGAGTTGTGATCCAGGAACATGAATAGTTAACAACATAAAACAGAACTACTTGGATTTTCTTAAAGGTCTTCAATGGCATTACTTGCCAATCCTCACCTAGATACAAACCTCAATGCTCCTGGAGGACATCTCATTGACAAAATCTCAAGTTTCCAAATCGTGATAAATCTCCAGAATGGTGCATCATGGGACAATATGAGAAGGTCCTACGTGAAATGTCGTATTTTTCGTTGAAAAATGCTGAATTTGACTTACTTTGACTTGAGCGTTTCATGATGGAATCCGGCCTTGCCGACCTATACTGTTGAGCTAGTTTTTCCCTGGATGCTACATCCATAATATCACTTCCACTGCAAGTAAACAACACAAATTAAAATTATAAACACAATTAAAATATTGTATTGTCTATTATTCATCAGTACTTTCATTGACGAGGACATTTGGGGAGTCTGACTTGTTGCTCACATGCCAAGTACATATTTCATAACAAAATTTTATTCATGCAAAGCTCGTAAAGGGCGTGTCGAGTACAAAAGGGTGACGAAAATGCAGGAACACACATTTATTCTCAAATCACCTCTCTTATTTGGATCATCTTGTTGGAAAGAGCAATCATGGGAATTAGAACCACGTGTGACTTCACTTGTAAAACTATACGGCAGCTTACAGGGTTTCAATCGTACCCTCTTTGTTGGGGGTTACCGCAATCCGAAATGGATTTCAGTTGGGTTCAGGTTGTGGTGTTGGTAAAGTTTGAGTTCAGACTTGGCTCCAGTGAAATTTCATGTAAACATAATCCTTTTGAGTCCTGCATGCAACTATAGTCACTTGGACTTCAAAATTTTTCATATTTTTTAATCAAAATTATTTTTTTTAAATTATGCATTTTAATGAAAATATTCATAATCAGCATTAAAAATGCATTCAAATGAGTCCAAACAAGCCTAGTCTTACATCAGATATTTTTGAAATGGCTTCTCAAATGATGATTTGGGAAGCAATCTCAAAAACCACTGACGCATGTGTTATAACCTATACATATTCTACCAGTGTGGAAAGGGTTTAGGTCTCAAACCGACCACCTGCCATGGACCTTTCTTGTTGTGGCATATAGCAAATCAAATTTCAAAGGGTGGAAAAAAATTGGAAAGTCAGCATCACCATGACTATAGATAGGCCTACTGGGACCAAATAAAGGAAGTCGGCCCATAGCCAGAAAGGGGAACCTAAGAGTATGTGGTATTTCTGGGTTAAAGTCCATGCATAGCACACAAATATTGGAATTTTATTTTAACAATTTTCCATTATAAAGGCTTTTCAATCAAAATAACAACAAGACCAGGTTCCTCCCAACCTCATCTTACTACTTTGAGCCAAGAGGGACCCCCCCCCAGTGTTTGCATGCCAATTTGGTGTCGAGGTGTTGCTTTACCTCGCTTACCTAATCCAATGTATATCTTACGACACATAACTGTAGAGAACACACATCAAATGTTCATATAGCATCAGTATCAATATGATTCGGGGTAATCATTTTTTTGGTGTGAATTAAAATCTCTCGCAATATTTGTGCAAATAATTTGCCTTCAAAATTATCATTTTGCAGTATTTCTCAGTGCAGAACTTTGTGTTGCAGAAATCCTCTATGAAAAATGTCAAATTCCATCCACGATTAGAGACAACAAATGCTTGACATAACAGGGTCTACTAATGCTACTTAGAACCATAAACACAACATTGTTAGTAGGGACTAAGCATCATCAGTTGAGATCAGCCATCAAAGAGGCAGAAGCATTATCATGCGGCCATAAGCATTATTAGGCAGAGTATTAAGCATTTTCTGTGAAGTATTGCATTAAAAAATTCTTCCTAAGGCGATGAAAAAAGAAACCCTTATTTTTATGGGCGAGCGGCCTTTCGAGTAGGGTCGGTCGGTCGAGCAAAATGTTTCTTTTTTTTAAATTTTTTTTTTCTTTTCGGAAGTCAAATTGGCCGCAACATAGGTCCCCAAATTCTGAAAATCAAGAGAAAAAATGGACAAATTTTACAAACAAAAATTTTCTAAAAAAAAATATAGCCAAAATTATAAATTTGGGCTAAAAACCGGCTGATTTTACATGATTTTATGGAAAACTAAAAAAAAAATTCTGGGGCCAAACTGAAAAATCAGGGTCGGTCGAAGGAAAAAAAAGGACATGGTCAAAGAATTAGGGTCATTATTGTAAGGGGTGGTGTTGGGAAGTAAGAGATTAATTTAACGGGGAGGTATATGGGGACAGTCGGGGTACCGTCGGGGTTAGGGTGTGGTTGAGTGGAAGTAGGCGCTCGTAAAACAGGTTTTTTTTATTTTCGTCGACTAAGTGCTGTTCATCTGATCAAGGGACATGTAATGCGGCAATCTGCTGTCTCCCATAGCTAGGCGCACTTAAAAAACACTGGAGAAATTTTAAGATATATTGGACAACTGTACCTGCAAAAATAAACCACAATTAAGAATGCTAGGCATAAAAGTACACCAAACCGCAGGGTTCCTGGTTAGTATAAAGAGAGAGTTAGTATAGACATCATTCTAAAGTTAAAGAGCATGCTTACCCGACCATAGGTCTTGTGTTGTTGATTATGGCCCCCTAAGGTGACATAGACCCAGCAGCATGAACCAAATCAGGAATAATTGATAAGTGTTGTCCTTCGTTTACATGACTAACATAACTTGAACAGTTTTGTACCTGACACTTCAAATTTGACAGGATAATTTGGGTGAAACATAACTTTGTAGGGGTAAGAACAGACACAAATGCTCCACTTTTGAACAAACTTTACCGGTGTAATCAGAAAGATAGCCAAACAAACCAGAAAAACAACCATTGTCCAAGTTTAATACGGGGCGTTAGATTTCACAAATGTATGCAAGTGTCTGTTTATTTCAACTTGTCAAATTTTGATAGCATGCATTTTTGTTTTGTCACCGATTGCTAAATTTGTTATTTTCAAGCTTTTCAGATGAACCGTTATCAGCTTATTTCTGAAATTGGAACACTTCTTGGGCCACAAGGAAATGTTATGCATTCATAACCGTCCTAACTTTTTCAAAATAGTATAATAGTTGGTTAACATAGTTCTAGGGCTAGTATTCTAAGGGAGTCTAACTTTAGACCTGGGGTTAAACCAGGTTTAGTTCTACCTGAGAGACCTTCTGTGCTTTCAAATCTGAAGTTAATTTAACGTGAGAAAATTCATCATGGGTGGGCCATTCTGTTCCAGCCATGAGGAATTTTCTCACCCAATACAGGCACATTTGATAGTAGGTGGAGAAGGGAAAAAAGGTCCACTCATGTAGGACTAACCCTGGTTTAAACCGGATCTAAAGTTATCACTCCCTTTCAAAGAATACCAGCCTTAATAAAATTTTACATGCATTTTCTGTCCACACATGTTTAAATGATAAATTTTGGCTAAGTATTTTTGGCTAAGTACCCACCGTCCTCTGCCTCAAAACAAATAAGAAAAACTTGTTCTTGTTGGCAATTATGATGTTATAAAGGTGTCACAAAATAAGTCATGACCAGGTACAGGTTTACAGAGACGGCCACTCTCAATCGCCATGACACAGTTCAGTACTTCCACTCATCAATGTATGTACAAAAATACACCCCTTGGGTTTGTGGGTATGAGATATGAGACCCGGAACACACAAGGTCAATTCATGTCAATATATGTACCTTACAGCTTACCTACCGAACTGTGTCCTTGGTGGATGAGCAATTGTAGCACATATCACTATGCAGTATGAGCCAATAGTCTCAATTCGCCTGGCACAGTTCATTCAGAGCTTCCATTCCCAATTATGTTGAAATACACCCCCTGGGCTTTTAGGTATGAGATATGTACCCAGTTCAGTTCATGGTATTAATATACACCTATAGCTAACTGAACATGAGTACTTGGTGGATGATGAGAATGTACTCGTAGGTGAGTGAGGACAAAATAGGTTACTGCTCACATTGTAGGGATGAAGTTGGGTGGCCAAACCTTGTACGATTTGCTTTCTTTTGGTCAAGCGCACCAATAATTTTTTTTTAATGTTTTCTTGGTAAAACAACGAATTAAGTTATCAGGATTTTGTACATGTTTCTGAATAACAGTTACGAGTTACCGACCTCAGAGGTCTATTGATTCAATCCCACAATGCACCAGTTTTGGGAAATTTACCTCATAGGGTCTGTGATCCAACCAAAATCCTATTCTTAACACTTAAAACCCTGACTTGTACACTAAATTAATTTTGATCCCAAAGTGTTAGTACTATAGGGGAAAAAATTTTAGCATGATCATGACATATTTGTGTTCCTCTAGCTTTTGGTACACTTTTTATCCCTAAGTACTGACATGAGTTTTGTACAGTACAGTATAGGCAAGGCACAGCTATGCATTATGTGATTGGTTCAAAACACCCTCTGGATTTTTAATTTTTTAGGTTTTTTCTTTTTTTAAAATTGGTTTAAATTATTTTTTTAATGATAAGTGCTCCCCAAATTGGAAAACATTTTACCCAATCCAACAGATGCAAAACCCTTTCAAGAATCTAAAAAAGCTGGTTTTGGTCATTTGTAAGTCAGTCACATTATTAAGAAATGCAAAGTTATGGGCCGCCACTTTGTTTGCAAATTTTGAAAAATGATTAAGAAAAAGACCACCATTTATGGGTCTGATACAATAAACCTACGCAAATTCCCTTTGTGTGTTTTCACAAATCTTTCCCAATTGACAAGACTGGGGATTGAGCAAGAGGCCTGAATTAACTAATGGGTGGGTGAGACGAACTTCAATTAATGAAGGGTGGGCTACATGGCTGAAACATTGAGGGGTGGGCTGGATGGTTGACATAAAACTGAGTGGTTGGGAGAACAGGGCTGAAGTAGCCGAGGGTGGACAAGATTTTAAATAAAGTCTAAAAGAATGGTGTAATAACATGTTCTGGGGTGGTAGCCTTTTTAAGGATCAATGAGAGATTTCACATACAACACTCACCTTTGTTAAAGAAGTCCATCTTAATTTTGATGATTTTAGTATGTTCTGTTTTGGCAAATCTCTGACTAGACCTAGCTTTAAGGGATTAGCAGCGATTTCCTAAATCCAGAACATTGACAAAATCATCAAAATTCTATTTTAATATTTTTGTTACTGCATGGATATGCGAACATAACCTGCAAGTGGTTGGCTTTGAATCCGTGTATTAAAGCCAAGGCAGTCCTTTAATATGATTCTGAATTTCTAGCGTGCGTATCAAAATTCCGACTTTCAGATCAAAAAAGGCTGTTCCCGGTGGAAAATAACCATTTTCATCGTATATTGTGCACGCATTATCAATACAGTGTCTATTTGCGGAGACAGTATGTCAAATTTCCTCAAACGTCATTTTTTTTCACTATTTGGTGGTTTATTTCTACTACATTAAAGCAGGTATATGGAATTATGTGCACACTTATCCCTGATTTAACAAGTTTAAAAATGCATTTCCCATTTTTTTTATTCTCTCTCGCATTATCGCTGGCTAGATCCTTTAAGTGTTTGCCGAGCAGAATTGCATCACAGTTTGTTTACACACTTACCCACCACTTACCCATTGTCTTAGCGACTCTAAGTTCTACTTGTGGTTCTCGTTTGGAGTCGTAAATGATACTATAGACTTCTTCTTGGAAGTTCTTCCCCTGTAGATTATGGCCGTTCCATGATAGAACCTCGTCACGCTGGTGTGTCAATTGTATGTGGTAGGGTTAGATAGTTAGTTGTTATAGCTGGGTTCCCCCCCCCCCGTGTTTTCCTTTAGATATATTGCTGCAGGACATTCATTATTATGTTTAAAATTCAAATGTTGTATCTACTCATTTGGTTAAAGGGGCTTGTTTCGATTTTTGTCTATCGTGTTCGTCTATACTTAATATGAAGCCCTGACAATTGTACACCCACTGAACCAATCAAGTACCGTGGGAAACAGACTGGCGGTTTTGATGCAAGACACGATAAGATAATGCATAGTGCACGCCCTATTCACTACTAAGGGTTAACCATTAAAGGGTAGTTTTTTATCTGTAACGTGAGAAAAATGGATTTGAAAGCTGAAATTTCAGAACTACAATGAGAAAAATACAACCACCCTTTCATCTGATATCAAAATTGATACTACTTCCAGGTAAATCAGGGGGGCCCAAAGAGGATCGGAACAAGCACCTTTAATAGATTTTGCGCGCATCTTCTCAATTTGCATATGATGAATCATATTTTCTATCTCAGAGGAATCCATATTAACTAAAAAAGTAACCGTAATTTTACGGACCCCGTAATTGGTAACGAAACACAATGTAGAAGTGAAGGCTAAACCGTGAATATACGGATAAGAATACATACTTTTCTAAATTAAAAAAACTTGTTGGTTTGTAGAACACCTACCAAAAAGATAGGTTTCTTGGACAAACAAGTAAAATAGAAGCAAAAACTTAATTCTGTATTTTCTTACCGACCTCTATATAAAAAATATGATTGGAATTTTCTTTCATTCATACAGAAAATATCATGTTTTTCTTTGGGGATGATTATGATAGCAAGCCAAGTAAATCAGTTCAAAACAGTTTTAATTTTCTTTTTTACTTATTTTTCCTATCAACATTTGAAACTATTCTCATTAGGTGTTTTACAAAAACAATGCAAATTGAGAGAAATTAGTATCCTAAATCTCCTTCTGTCACTTTATACATTGGTAAGCATTGTAAATAGCCCAAAAAATAATTTATAATCAAATTGTAAGGATTGTAATATACAAACAGTTTTGAACAAAATTGTCCTTCAAAATGTCCTCAAGTCTGTAAGTGCAAAATCCAGATTTGCTGTGGCTTTGTGTTTTCACATATTTTCATAGTTACAGCCTATACATAAGTTCCATAACACCTGAATTTTATTATTTTAAAATCCATTTATGGATCGACCAAAAAGTCAAGGGTGGCTGTTTGAACCCATGCAAATTGTCTCTATTTTAGAACTATTTTAAAGGCAGGCAACAATTTTGGAAACTGATATCAGTCGGCGACAAATGGTCGAGAGCTATTATCTCTGCAAATCAAGAAATCCATTGCAGGATCTTGCCATATAGGCCACAAAGGTTTAAGATTGTATGTTATAGTGGCCCTCTATGCCCCATTCTCTATTGAATGACATGCAAAAATATATTTTTTTTAGAAAAATATTTGGCACACAATGAAATTGTAAAATTTAAATAGGATGTAGTCAGTGGAAATAAATAATCCAAATCATTGTTAAAGCTGGGTCTCTGTCAATATCTTTTGTTTTATTCTGGTCTTATCCATGGCTCGAAAAAGTGGTGGAATTTGGGAAACTCCTTCCCAGGAAATGTGGCCATTGGAGGGAAATTTGGCCATTTGGAGGGAATTTATACATAATAGGCCAATTCTGCAATCGAAAATGACGCCAACTGGGTTTGAAAAGCTAAAATATTTTGTCACAAATTTTGTTCTCTCTGCAATTTTTACATTATGGTATATTTGTTATTGATAAGGGGGAGACAAAACTGCAAACACCACCTCTCAGAATTTTGTAAATCAGGCTTGAACTTTTGTGTGTCAAAAGAATAGGGTTTTACGTTATCACAAATGAAAATCCATGAAATCACGAATTACTATTTCCATCAGAGAACCTTTGGACCACTCTAATTTTGTTATATAAGATGAGGTTTGAATAATTAATTATTTGACAGTACATGACAATAATGTTTGTGTTCTGATGCGTTATCCGGTTAAAGGGTGTAAAAGCCAGCCACAAAATTCATGGGGTTTAACGCGGATGGAACGTCGAAAATATTTTGACCATTTTGTGCAAGTCATATTCAGGTGGTCAAATCCCAGCCTAAATGATAATGGGTCGTTGATGTCACAGATGTAACAAAACACGTTGCCTTCAGTGGATAACGTCATAAACTAACCGACACTAAATAACGTAATAAACACCTTTGTTGCACCCTACATTGACCAGGAAGTACATATCT
>JAMKCH010016997.1:0-47458 GCA_023653785.1 Ophioderma brevispina
AAATTCGGAACCCAATGTTATGCATGCAGGTTAAAGGCCCGACTCAGAGAATTTCAGATGAGGCGCCCTCACTTTTCAAAGAAATTGTGTTTTGGGCATTATAAATAATGCTTGTCATGTACTAGTCACGTGTGAAATAGTATAGCTGCTGAAATCGAAAAGGGTGTCCTTCATATAAAAATCACGACTTTGATTTTATAAAATTCAGGATCCGGTAATTTTTGTTATACACGAGATCCTATGGCACGTACTCTGTACATAAAAGGTTTACTGCATCAAAACCACGAAAGGTCGGATCATCTCAAACTTTGGAATTGTGAATTTTAGGATTACTATCTTTAGTTCTACTTTACTATTTTTAATTATTACACCCGCACAAATTATATTTCGAAATCTATCTGAGTCAGCCGTTAAAGTTTCAAATTCATGGCGTGGACATGATCACTCTGCTACTATACTGTTTCATGGCTATCACTAAGGAGCATATTGCATTGATTTGAATTTTGAAACATGTTGAAAAACATTTAAGGAATACTAGCTTACCCCGATGCTGGTAAGTACGTCATGGAAAAGTACCCACTATGACTTGAACTGCATTGAAAATATATATATTTATTAATCTTTCTATATAGAACTTCTTTGATTTTTTAAAAAAAAAACCCAATGTGCGCTTGGCCGGATTCGAAACCGGCTACCTAGTATTACCTGCACGCCGCTCTAACCGACTGAGATATCAAGCAGGTTCGTTATAGAGATATAGAGAGCGAATGATATCACTATAGGTGTTAGGTTGAAAGGTTGTCTTTACTACGACTTCAAATGCATTGAAAAATAGTCTTTACTACAGTTATAGTCTCAAATCTTGATCGATTACGCTTTGACAACGGAGATTACCAGAATGCTTGCTGATTTGCCGTATTGTAGTTATAAAACCAGAGTAATTTAACGAGATGAATAGTTTGGTGTCACGTGTCAGGTGGGGTACAAGGTCACGTTTCAGGTATCAGGTATCAGTTTGTCTTCGGGGGCGACCGAGATATATATAATCCGATATGTTAAATCAAGGTCTATACATGGCCCTCTGCCCAGGTGCATTATTTTTCCCAAAGACACGGTTTATCGGTTCTAAACAGTACAACATTAACTTTTCCCTACTGATTCAAAACACCGACGTACGATGACGATATCGGTTGTTTTTCCAAGTAGGGATTACGTACGTCAATTTTTTTTACCTGAATGGGTCCCCCACGAAGCAAAATAATAAACCAATCAATGCCCGTGCCGTCATCAAATCTTATTTTTTCAAAAAATGTGGCTGTTATTCCCATAATAAAAATTCCTTTTTAAGATTTCTAACATCTGTATATTGTTCTTTAATAATTAATATTCAATTGTCCCCGCATGAATTGTGAAAAAGATGGGTCCATAAGTCTACAAACCTGAAAACAAAGTCAGCCGGCTAAAATACCCTCTACCGTGGACTGTAATGAGCAGACGGATCCCCGTTTTAGTTAATAGCAGGCTTACATCCACTTGCGCGCGGCTGCGGTGGTTCTGCTCCAGCATCAGCTTACTACTACACACAATCATTTATTCAGTAAATCCTCTGAATATTGAGATAATGGACAACTTCGCTTGTCCGTTTTACACTGCTTTTAATACGTAAACAAAGTAATAACAATTACCAGTTTCATCCAAGAGATCAACTGGTGTTTTTTTTCAATAACTGGAGCTGAAGTCAGTCATATTGGAATAAATAATACTTGCTTATGTAAATTGTGACACATGAATGGTTTTATAATTGAGTATATTATATTGATTGAATTTTTGTTTTAAAGGTAGGTTTGTTTTTATGTTGAGGGTTTCTTCTCATATTTTGGGCTGGGATAAAAACTAAAACCATACTTCCACTGAGAAATACACACCCCTATAAAAAAACAACTTCTGGAGAACACAAGGTCATTATTATGGTAAACAAAAGGGTCATAGAAAACAAGTCTAAGAATATGTTATACAAGCAGAGACACAAAATTATAAACAACACACACACACACAACAAACACTAGTATATCCTACAGAGACACAAGTCAACAGGCGTGTGGGTTTGTGGTGTGGGATCGTGTGCGTGGGGTTTTTGTGTGTAGTATTTATATGTGTAGTGAGGGTTGAGTTTTTAAGAGCAACTTCACCGAAGAAAAATCTGGATTTCAAATATATCCTCAAAATCTATTGCTTCAAGAGCATAAAGCTTTTGAATATGCTGCGATAACCATGTGCAAATTCAATCATCCTCTAATCCTGTAGTAATTCTGGGATATTCAGCATATTTGGCTTAATTCCTCATTCAATTGGAGTCATTGGTCCCAAGCATCTGTGTGTGCAGGTTCTTTCGTGAAGACGCAGTGGAAATTTCCCGTGACGGTCGTTGAAAATCAGAATGGCCAGCGGTGTAAGTCATCCGCGATAGCTAAAGACGGAAGATTCTTGTGACGTGAGATCTAATAGCCAAGATTTTTCAACCCTTTGCATGCAATAGACCACCATGTTGTTAAAAAGTCAACAGTGCCTTCTCTTTTACATAACCCCGGCAACATAAACGATAAATTAGCGAAAACCTATATACACACTCGCATGCACCTTATATGAAAAATTAATAACCGCAATCTTGACAATAGAGCGCAAGGGGGGGGGGGTTCAGCCTGGGCTGGTCAGCCAGATAGAATGAAAAAAAATATAACCTTTTTTGATGCTTTGAGACAATCTGAATTATCCGGACTGAGTATGTCTTCATTAGATTCACATTTGATCTTTCACAGTTTATCATGTACTTATATTAATGGTTTGATTCGATAAGTTTATGGTCTACAAAGGAACCAGCAATTCGAAGTATACAATTCAAGTCCTCACGATGTGTTTAAACTAATCTAGATATTAAGATTGTCTAAAAGCTGTTACCAAAGCTCTAATAACTGGATGCTATAGTTTTGGATTTGATCCCAGGGATTGATCCTTCTTAAAGTTTCTAATGCTTATTCCAAATGCTTATCCGCACCATTCTGATCAGCAAGCAACGAGTTAAAACGATAGGTTCTCTAAAATCACCGTAACCAATAAATTCTATAAACATTACAAACGTTCATATCCTGAGTATCATCGCATCCATCCCGTCACGCTCCGTGCGGAGTGGAGTTTCAAACCTGTCTTGACACGCGACTAGTAAAAGCCATAGTGTTCACTTCAACCATAGCTTTCAACAGTCAATGACGCCCCATGTCTCTCTTGGATGACTCGTCTGCACAAACCTCCAGAGGGACGAATGCTATCAGTATCTCAAACTGCAAATAATGCGTTCTCTGCCGCCAACCAACTGAAGCACTGATATCGTGTATGAGAAGCTTTTTATGTTGGTGTCGTTAATAGTGCAGAATTTCTTATATATAGTTTTGGAATTGAAACGTGCTTCTGTAATGGTAATAACGTTCTAATGAAAACATAGGTCACAACCCCCATATCCTATATGTGTATGTTTCACACAACGCCTTTGCTATAGAGTGTCAAAATCAGACATTCGTGAAGAGAAGTGAAGCGAAAGACAGATTTTGAATGCAGACAACTCACACTCCATTTCGCAAATGCGATTCCTTCTTAATTTATAATTTTAATTAAGGGGAATGGTTGCTGAGTGGAAGGAGATTTGTTTTTACTCTCTCTCCCGGAATTGGAAATAAATAAACTATATTTTTTAACGTGGTAAGGTGTAGCGTGATTTGTCCTTTTGTTTATAAAAGGCGACCACATTTCGTAAACCCTAATTTTGGGCGAGCAGGTTTTGGATAGCCCAGCCACTGCAATGGAACCGATAAAATACGACAGCGGCTTTGCCCAACTGTTTTACAATTATTTTTATGGTATTTTAATGATTAAACGGCATATCTCGTAAATGAACGGTAAAATCCCGTAAATGGTGGCAAACCCAGCTGCCACGTATTTCTTTCGCCGTAACATTGACACTTTTATATAACCTTCACAACGAATAATCCATTGTTTATTTCTAAAATTAAGACTGATTTGGTCACATTATCGTACAGAAAGGGAAAATGGTTTATTACAATGACATTGATCTGTAAAATTCCCATAATTTTATAGTAGATCTATAGAATCAAGAAACAAAATACAGGGAAATGCCGTAAAAGTCGTAATATGTTATAGGTTCGAACTTTGCACCCTTTTTATACCTTCTAACCCGCACCCAAGATGGCATTAATCGAAGCCTTTAAACTTCAAGATTTTGCGGAACTCTTTGGTGTCAGGACCTTGTCAGAGTTCTGTTCAGAACCATAAAAAATCTAAATTAAGCGTGTAAAAGATTCTGTAAAGCTGCAAATAGCTCATTAAACAGCAAAAACGTTCTTTAAAGCTTATACGGAATTCGGAACCCCTTTTGGTTCTCAGAAATGTTTGGAAATGTTCTGCATAGAGGACAGAAAAATGTTCTTATAGTCGAGCTTTTTTTAAGACTGATAACATGGAAAAGACGCGTGAAAATGGCACGAATTGCCGACAGAAAATGCATCATAACTTCAGGTAAATAATGATTTAATCATTAACAAAACGCTTTGAGAGATTGATGCTAATAGAATTAGCGCCGCACGAATATATAGCGTTTTGGGTGGGCGCAGAAAGACAACGGCTCTCTATAGGTATTGAGAGGTAATTGCTCTAATGCAATCGGGAACATATCCAAACAGTTCCCTTGTTTTTACAGCTGATTTGAGTCTTGCTCGTAGCATTCAATAATCACCGTCTACGACAACCAGTCAAAGTGGAATGTGGTTTATATCGGCGTGCTTATACATTCATTTTTTGAAATGTTAGAATCATTTTTGAAATCTAGGTTACACAGAAATGTTAGGTTGAGTCCTATGACTAGGCCCCCCAATTGACATGACTGACGGTAAGGAAGGAAAACAAAATCTCCGGGGAAGTTATACCGCTGCATGATTTTACAACTGTTCGGGCCTTCGGCTTGCAGCCAGAAGTGTCACAAGACTTCAATAGTGGTCTAGTTTTCGACATCAATTCTTGGTATGGGTATTCCGATCGTTTAGGGTTTAGGATTTAGGTGTATGGTTGGGGTTAGAGTTAAAGTTATATGAAGAACAGAGAATGGATTAACGGTTAAAGAAGTAGAGTTTGTATAATGTTTTAAATTTCGAAGCCGAAAGCCTACGCCGACATGTTTATATTCAATTTTCAGCATATACTGCTATTTACCACGAAATAGAAGATGCAAATTAACACTAGTAGCTATTTGTACTTGAGGAAAATGTTCTGTTTTACCCCCAAAAAATCAAACGAAACATTTAATTTGCGTTGCTCTCACGGTATAGTACTGGTTAATGATCAATTATAAACTCTTGATGCTTGCGCCATTACCATTTTTTTTACATAAACCCCATTATACTGTACATTTAAGGTAACTAAAGAAATGTCAGGAGGATAAAAAGGGAATGCACGCATGATATTATCCAGAACCAACTAATTTATCCTCACATACCTGGTTTCCATAACGAGTGTTTAATGGTTTAACTTTTGGGATCGTATAACCACTGGTTCAAAATGACTCACACTTTGAATACATACTCAAGCGGGCAAGCCGCTAACACTTCCTATGCTACTAAACATACCGATTAAGGGTTCACTTAAATTGGTGCATCTCTCAACGGTTTAACGGTTTGGTAATTTTCTAAAAAAAACTGCAGTAAATTTCCAAAACGTTGAAAAAAAACTGAAAAGAGTCAAATATATTATTTCTGTTTTGAGTGAAAGATATTAGTTATGCTTTTGATAGTAATGTGCATATTAAATTTAGTTCCATAATGAGGCAAAATATTTAAAAAATGCTACTTTAGACCAATTTCAGCATTCACAGGAGTGAAAATGTATAAATCGTGCAATTTTAGACTTGAATAAATTGCCAAAAAATCATTTAAGAACTACAAGAAATTTGTCATAATTTTGGAGAAAGGAATTCGATGTGGACACGATTAACGGGCAGTGAAACCTTAAACAACAAAGTTATGAGAAGCATAATAAGTAATGCATCACCATATGCAATAATAACGTGATTTTATGGCACAGGCGTACACACTTGATAAAACCTGTGTCAGATCGCTTTTAACTTTACACAATTTGAAAACTGTGAAACCACCTGCTTAATTCTACAGTGTGATTGAAAAAAAAGCTCAGGTCAATTTTCAGTGCAGTAATATATATATATTCTCTTTTGCAAGTTGATTGAAATTGAATTGCACATTTGTTAGTAAACGCTGCCTTTTTGATTGAGTTGCTAATGCTTAATAGAAAAAACAAACAGATGAATTATGACACAGAGAAGATGAAATTTTTTTTTCAAATGGAGCATTTTCTTCAGAAACGCACTGTAGAGATACCGGCATATTTGAGTATAATAATTAGCATATCGGTCTTGTAGTTGACCTGTGGCACATGTCTAATGTCTATCTGAGCTAGTGTATAAACCAATGTAATTATTTATGAACTCCTGTACACACGTGTAAATGTATTTTATGGGAGGTAAAATGATGCATTAATTAATTGATAAAATTTTGTGATATTTGGGGGAAAACTGCCTTAATTTAAGGCCGCTTATGACGAGACTGCGCATGTTTGTACGGGATTAAAACCATTTCCAGTCATATCTCTCGTGAGAATTGGCTGCAAAGAACAACACAAGTGTAATTTTATAAATATTTTCTATGGTGTTATCTTTTCTATCTCTACTATTATGTTCCTTTTGAGAATCCGTATCGTCGCATCGTCTGCTGTCGATTTCCGATCATTTTTGATATGCTATCACAGTCATAAAACTACGTATATAAACTAGAAATTGTAAGATTGTGCGATGTAAATCACGAAGTATATGTAAATTGAGGGCTTATTAGTCGAAAAATACTATCTTCAGTAGATAGCATCCTAACAAAACAGATGTTAAACTCAACTAATGCATACGACTTTCACTGCGTTTTGCATATACTTGATAGATAATGGAAACCAGTTTATAATGAACATTAAAACATTACTGTCCTGTAGTTTAAAAAGTATAGGCAAAAAAAATAAGCGTAAGGACAAATTAACATTTAAAAAAATAAAAAGCAGACAAAACATAAATTACCTTTCATACTCGAAGTCGTGTCAATGAAGTATATCCGTAAATAGTAACATTATATCATTCCACGGCAAAATATTCATCCAATAGAGTGTATCCAATCAGTGTATCCTCCGTTGCCATACAGACACAAAACACCTACATGTCGTATATCCGCTAACGCCAATACACCTGCGCTGCTAGTACACGCCCTGTGGATGGTGAAAGTAAAAACACAGATTCATTCGCTGGTCGAATCATATGCTTGTGTAGTGTCGGTAACTAATTCAATTCGTTACGCCCCTTCAAGACCAGGTGGACGAGAGCCCGCTGCATAAAAGGTGTTCCCTTCCGATACATACGGTATTATGGCATGGCATTTTAATCACAATTTAAAAATGTATTGGCATTTAACGGGTCACAAAATATCAGGGTACTTAGCAAAAGCTTTTGTTTGATTCTCGAAATTTTAGCGAGGAATTTTTGGAATGGATGTCAATGAGTCTCATCGGGAATGTTTATTGCAATAGAAATTGATAAAAACATATAGTTAAATGCATATAATAAAATGTAATGAACTTAAGCTTAATTTCACTCTTTTCACGGTGAATTCCACTCTTTTTCATAGTGGATTTCACTCTGAAAGAATTTTGCTCTTGCAAGGGTGAATTTCACTTCATTTTAACCTTTCGATTAAGAAAGAGGTAATTTCACTGCCTTTTCACGGTGTAAATTCACTGTAGTCAGTCCAACATTGGAGTGATTACTGTAGTCCGGCTTATAAAGTAGAAATTTACTCTTTTACATTCAAAAAGTGTATGGAAATACTACGAGTTTATTGTACTAAAACTTAGAAAAATAAGAAAGTAATGCCATTTTGAAATTTGAACCATAACTTGAACACCTAAATGATTTATACAAACGAGTTGACTAAATAACTGCATGCTAGTCTTCACGGTCCAGTAGCTCGAACAAATTGGGGATAACTACCCTAAGGAGATATGATAATCTTCAAGCAAAATGTTAGCTTTAAGGTCTGAGATGTTCCATTGACATGATTGAGGAGAAAAATGACGTTTGTATAGCAACGAATGAGCCTTGTATTTACCGGTGTGAAACCTATAATCACATCAAAAGGAGTTGAATTGCACTCGTTTAAATATGTGAAATGAAATTATAATTGACTCTGACAAGAATCAAACTCAAGTTCACTTTTAACATGAAATTTATTTTGGGGGTGATCCTACGGTCACCTCGAAAAAGTTGAATTTCATTTCTTTTGCGTTTAAAGACACTATCAGTGATTTGAAAAATATTTGAAATTTGCAGGAATAGCTTCAAAGTGAAGGATACGTCTGTAGAATTCTCATAAGTAACCTTTTCCAACTGACGAATTGACAGAAAAGGAAGAAAACGGCAGTGTTCCAAAATACGATTCCCCATTCAATTACGTGTTGTAGTAAGTGTCCGAACGGACAGTAATCACTAAAATTTCCGATTCTGTCCTTATTAGGTTGCTTCTGGTCTTATCATTTGCAGGGTATGTTAGGATACCTGTACTTGTTACATACATGCAAAAATCTGATTTTTGATGATTTTTTCGATTTTCTGATTTAGCAAATCACTGATAGTGTCTTTAAAAAAAAATATAGCAACTATTTTTTGCCAAGCTGATAAACCATGAAAAAAAAACGTAATTACGTCGATAATGTTCCACTGCGAGGCCATACACGAATTCACTTTCCCATATTTTATCGAAAATACAGAGAGAGAGAGAGAGAGAGAGAGAGAGAGAGAGAGAGAAAGAAAGAAAGAAAGAAAGAGATTTTCTTGATAAAGATTGCGTTTACAGGGAAACTTAGTTAAGACGTCTTTAGTAAAAGATGCATATTTTTGTAGTACTGTACTTTATAAAATGCCAAACAAGGTTTGAGAAAAATACAACTTCTGCATGGTTTTAATGTCTCGAAGAGCCCATTCCAAAGAAGACTAAAGAAGAACAGAAGAAGCACAATTGCCCAAGCCACTATCGCTAAATAAAATGACAATTTCTGAAAACCAGTTATTAAGCTCTCCTTCCTATAGCTTTGAGCCCTTGCAATCCTCGAAATGTACAACGATAAATATTAAGAGAAATTGTGGCTTAGACACGCGTCGATGCTGAACTTCCTGTATTTGGCGTGATTAAAGCCCAGGCCAAGATGCCATAGCCCCCAGGACCTATCTCCAGGAAATAATATTGATTACGATTTTCTGTAGCTAATCTGCGGCTGAAAGATTTTTTTTTTACCCAGTTATTGTTGTCCAGCCCGAGTCAAGGATTCAAGAAATTGGAGAAGCGTTCATCTAACTTTTTCCAATCGCCACCTTTCTCACTATTTGAAGTTCCCGTGTTCATTAGATTAGAACACGGTTAACTGATATCTCAAGAAAGAACACAGCACGTGTACAAGTCACCGAGTTTTTACATCCAATAAGTGCATAATTAACGTCCTGGGTCATAGATGTTTACGATACTGTAGCAACCCAAAGTACCTGGTTGCCTTGGTAACCTATTACTTTCGTTTTAACATAGCTCTTGAGCATGTTGACCAGTTTTACGTTAATTATTTACCAAAAAGTGCTAAGGCTATTTTGTAACTGCTTATTTCTTATAAATCAAATAAGACGCTATGAATAACGTGTCATATCAGGTTCATCACTTTGCATTTTGCTGCTCTTTCGGTGCCCAGCCGAGTCAGACGTGTTTTACCATGCAGTGTATAGCGATCTTTGAAATAAACTTATCACCGATTCGCTCTTAATCTTCATGTTTATTTGTCTGTTAGCCTGTTTGTCTGCTTGTTTGCTGTTGGTCGATCGATCAATTCGTTTAGTCGATTCGATTAATCGATTTGACCTATCGATCAGTCATCCGTCCTACTAAACTATCCATTCATTTTATCGTGTGCCTGCATTTTTTGTAGTTCCCAATTAAAAACTCTTGTAAACTTTGATCGATTTTGATGAAACTCGTTATATTAAATGACTATTAAGGTTAAGGTATTATGCTTAATAAGTTACTCCTTTTTAAAACAACAATATAGCGATAGTATATATGAACATTAACCAATATGGTCAATGGCAACCGATGCCTATAACCAAACAATATCATCAACAATAAGAGTATGTTTTCCCAAACAGCTAATCAACCATTTCAGCCGTTAACTGGCGTTTACCGGTCATTTACTCCATATATTCAATCTATACGAAGTTCAATGTCATTGGACACGCGTCACATAATTGGAAAACGAAATGATTCAGACATGCGTTGTCATGGTAATCGTATTTCCTGAGTCAGATTATCGGCAGCTTTTAACACATTACAGAGACTTTTATAGAAAAAAAGAAACACGGTAGCGTGCTAAAGCTTTCTGTGTCATGCGCACATCAATGTCAAGGTTGAATGATACGAAGATGTCAGCCCTGGAGGTTCTATTTCTGGCAAAATGCTACAAATTGCAGCACTTTATTTTTAAACATGTTAAATTCAACTTCAAATGTGCATCGATCAAAAAAAATTAAATTGAAAACAAATCTGCCATATGGCAAAACAAACAAACAACATGATATTCTTTTTGGCATAAAATTTAATTACATTCCAAAAAGCTTATTCTTATAAATGCACAAGATAAACAAAGCCCTATAAACGTAACTAGATTCGTTAGAAAGTTTATCACTTCTTTCCCATCTTAAAGTAATCCAGGGTGGTTCAAATTACATAATGGACGTATGAAGAGTAATAACATTCCCTCTCCCTACGTCTCCAACTACAGTTCTTTGGTTTACCTTAAATTATATTTGTAGGGCTTCTTCGATCTTTTGTCGATCTCGAAAACAGCTTTTTCAACTATTGAGACTTTCCTCCTTTCCCTAATGACCATGTTTATACTTCCAACACATATATTAAGGTATAATGACGTTATGTTAAAATTTAAATCGATTACTTCTAATATTTCACTAGTATTGGAAATCCTGGACAGCGATCCGGGAACAGCTCCAGATAAAATTTGTCCTATAGTGTTCCGTCCGCAGCAATACTATCCTTAAACAAACTTAAGGTATCTTCTTTCTATATACTCTTGTATGTCCTATACAAGAGTATTCAATATACACGCTGCCATGAAACTAGATTCCAAATAATCAATATCATATAAAACAAGACACACTATGCGGAGTGATAACGCAATAACTTCATCTCGCCCAAAGTAAATTGCTAGAGCAGCACATACTGATCAATCTTGTAATGTATTCACTCAGCTTTGTATTACTGGCATACAAACTATTTACCTCTCTCCTCACTATCGCTCTCTCTCTCTCGCTCGCTCACTTTCTTCCCATGCATTCACTAATTTGATGATTCACACCCCATCAGAAGAAATATTTGCAATGCGCAGTGCAACATATAGTACAGGCCAATATTGGATAGTTGTAAACATTGATTATGTGAATGTGTTCTTTCCTATTGTTGGTTTGCCTTACTTCGTGTCATTTTCAATTCGCGGTCGAAATATTACGTCACGGTTAAATCCAGCTGTCGACTGGATCACGCTACCATGTCTTGAACCCCATTCAAAATAATCGCTACACAAAGCCTATGGTAGAAGATGCATCCAAAATACACGTAGTGTGAAATGTCGTAAAACTAATCATGTAATACTCAGGGTTTTTTTTTTCATATTCCAAAGAAGATAAAAATCTATTCCTGGTTTATAACCAATATAAGTAGTGTTATACCATATGAGCCATCCTCAGACTTAGTCAAATGAGATATCACAAGATTGGCGCAACACTGCAAAATTGTGTTTGTATATGTATTGCCTGCAGTTTAAAAAAAAGTTATAGATAAATACATGTCTTTTAGGGTGACGCATGTCTTCTCTCAAGTCACATGCCTAGGTAAAAGATGCAAAATGTCCCCACTTAAGGCACTCCCAGTTTATCAAGATATGTCTAAGATCAGTTTAGATTAGCGATCTGGTCTTAAACATTGAAGGCCGCTCACACACAGTTTTCGCAAACACTGCAAAATTGTGTCTAACATGGAGACATTTCTTCGATAGACTAGACATGTCGTAATTTAGCGTCTTTGTACAAGTCACATAATATACAGTTCAAAATTAATAAGTCCCCCCCCCCCGACAAAGGTATATATTTTCTGGAAAAGTTAGGCTCTTTAACTTGTTACAAAAATGTAAAATGTACACTGGAATGTTACACATTTAATGTGCAAAAAAAAAAAATCACACAACAGTTAACCTTCTCCCTGAAATGACGTCATTTATTAAATTTGATGACGAATTAAAATGACACTTTCATGCATTGGGATTTAACAATAAAGGAAATCCCAAACATGTCTAGCACAACGATTTTGGTACCGATGGATAGCTGTGGTCATCTTCTTTCCATTGCTACCAAAATGAGTACCAACATGCCTAGAATTACGTCAGAATGACGTTATAAAGTTCACATGTCAGCAAGTTAATTTCCATAGTACACAGTGTAGAAAAGGAGAAAACTGGTACCAAATCAAGTGTGTGCGATATTCTTGTGTTGTACTAAACATGTTGGTACTTCTCTCCGGGATTTTCTCTATTGTAAAATCCAAATGCACGAAAGTGTCATTTTTAATTCGTCATCAAATTTAATAAATGACGTCATTTCAGGGAGAAGGTTAACTGTTTTTTTATTGTACATTAAATGTGTAACATTCCAGTGTACATTTTACATTTTTGTAACAAGTTAAAGAGCCTAACATTTCCAGAAAATTGTACCTTTAGCGGCGGGGGGGGGGGGGGCCTTATTTATTTTGAACACTGTTTATAAACACAACTTCTGTCAGTTATATTATAGTCATGACTTTTTGTATAATTATGATCCATGGTCTAGTATACATATAAACTTGCGATAAGACATGACTAGAAAAATAAATGACTTGTTTAAAGTCACTTATTCAATGTGTATTTTGTAAAGACATGAAGAAGAACATGTCCTATTCTGCTCCTATAATTTAAGGCATGTCTTAAGACCATTTTATGTCTTGTAGCTAGTCATGTCTTAAATTTTAAAGGCATTTTAAGCCGTGTCCATCCGAAAGACATGTCTAAATCTAAGACATGACTTGTCTAAAGACACGGCTAAAGGTGGCTTCAAAATCGCGTCTTAAAATAGTGTCCTCAGTTAAGACACAATTTTTGACTAAATGTCTTGACTAAATGTAAGACATGACTTGTCTAAAGACACGGCTAAAGGTGGCTTAAAAATCGCGTCTTAAAATAGTGTCCTCAGTTAAGACACAATTTTTGACTAAATGCCTTGACTAAATCTAAGACATGACTTGTCTAAAGACACGGCTAAAGGTGGCTTAAAAATCGCGTCTTAAAATAGTGTCCTCAGTTAAAGCAATAATAGCACATTTTTTGAAGAGCGCCCCCAATTTTCAAAATTTGATATTTTTGCACAGTTACGTTGGTAATTGTCTTGGAAACTATACCTGCAAACGAGAATGCTAAAAATGCGTACGGTATTTATCACAAAATAAGCGATTTTGTAATTAAAAATTGGGATCCAAAGATTGACTTAACGGCCGAAGCTGGACAGAACCCAACTGCACGTTTATGTCCGTTCCCTGATGTGAAATAGTGCCACCTCGGAGAAATACCTCTAACTTGACTTTGCATGAACTGTTAAAACAAACTAATGGATGAGCGTAGACACGTACATGGCGCTATTTCCCCCGGCTATTTCCATTGAAAGGCCGTTTTCCAGCAGCCGTTGAATTATTATCGGGATCCCCGATACTAAGACAAAATTCCGTCGTTGTGACACATAGGACATTTCGGCGCTTAACCATTCATAGGTATGTTTTATAGCCAGTTACCAATGCACCGTGTATTAAAAATCTCCAAAAGTTTGAAAAATTGGGGGCGCTCTCTCTTCAAAAAATGTGCTAATATTGCTTTAACCAACTGTCCCCCGGAACCAGTGGGAGTTATGATTAAGACACAATTTTTGTTAGCGAATGATACAGCTGTCAAGAGCCATGTGTTGGGTGGGCGGTTGGAAGGCTGCTGGGTTGGGACGGTTTAGGCTTAGTTTCAACGTTCGTCTTCTGGTAAGGCCCAGGATGGATGATTCGTCTTCTCTGTAAGAAAGTATACATGTATCACGACACGTCTCGTTCCTCACGACTCTTGTGTTTATAACACACACGCACCATTACACACACATACCAACCACAGGGCCGTAAACAGGATTTATTTTTTTTGGGGGGGGGGGGGTGCGGGACTGCGCAAAAAGTGGACCTTTTTTACGAAAAAAGTGGATTTTTTTGTAAAAGGGGACCTAACCCCCCTAAAATGGTCCTTTTCTTTTTCGACTTTTTGAACATCTCATCACCAAAAAGTGGACTTTCTTTACAAAATTTCTCTAAATTTTGGACCTTTTTATCACAACTCAGCAAAAAGTGGGACATTTGTGAATTAAATTTGGGGGGTGCGACCAGCACCCCCCGCACCCCCACCCCCCCCCTGCGTACGGGCGCCTGCCCACAAACACACCGCAGCGACGCGCTCGCGCACACACACATGCACACCACACACACACACACGCACACACTCCCGCCACGATCCAAACCAACCAAGCCATCCAACCGCTCACCCAACACAAATGTATGCTGGTAATAAATTTTGATAAATCAAGACCGCTGTATCATTTATTACGAAAACATACCTATAGAATATCTCAGTCGAGTGTGTTTTTTCATCGTTTTCAGTAGATATAAATGATGCATGTGAAGCGGTCAATGAATGTTTAACAGTCCTTCAAGCACCAGTATTTGCATTTATTACAAAATGTGTATGCCTGGGACATTTTAGTATGTCAGTGTAGTTCTCGTGTTCTTGTGAGTCTTGCAACTTATTTGAAGTGTCAAAAATACTAATATTGTTTCACATGCGTATATGAAATTGGGAAAGAAAAAATCGAAACATACAATTCCCCCGTATCACGAACACCCAGATATTAAACAAACAAGAAGCCTTATATTGTCTTAAATCAAAAACTAGTATAGCAAAACTTTAAACCAAAAACTTCAAGAATAGAATAAATCAACCGACAACTCTCTACAAATATCCGAAAACGGGTGGAAAATGCTATAACCCGGTTGGACAACTGTAATCGTAATACATTAATATGTTGATGAAAAACAATGACATATTGACACTAATTAATTATCATCAAACTTTACGGTGTGTGATGAATGAAAGTGAGCTTGATCGGACTCTGATACCCGTAACGTTAAGTTGACCATTAAACTTTTTGTTAGTGATGTTACCTATTTTAAATGTTTAGGTCTATCGGTTCAAAAACCACACACCATACATAACAATCTTGACTATTAACGTTTAAAGCCGATCAATGATTGGTCAAAAAGTCAAAATATTTGGATAATTTGTAGGAATCATACTTAAAAGTGAGGAATAAGTCAGTAGAATTCCCATAAGTTATTTTTGCAACTGAAAAATTACAGAGAAGAAAGAAAACAACAGTGTTCAATGATATGAAATCTCTATTCAGATGTGTTTGTAACAAACGTTTCGGCAGAATTGGTATTTGTTTACAAACACATTAGGGCCTGGTTTGTCTTGATGTAACTTTGCACGAGAACTGCACGCTATTAATGGCTCGAGTTGGATATTTATAGTATGGGTCTTATTTGGTTTGCTGTTTGCCTATCAATGACGCCGGGTGTTAACTCGCCCATAGTTTCAACTTTTAGACGTATGATATCAACAATATAAACTTAATCAATGTGCCAAAGAACGTTCGTGAACATCGCTTTCATCACATCTCTAGACGTGCTATCTTAAGTAGACAGCACAAATGCAAAATACAGAAGAATGTTATCTGAGGACCTGTCAGTATAGTTTTGATTGCACATACCACTTGAAACCGAGTATACGTAAGCCCATTTATGAATAAAAATAATAGTAATTCGTACGGACAGTTGGCAAGCACGATAAAAACAACATTTCCGAGTCAAATAACATTGGCTATACCATATAGGTTCAACGTCCGATCATTAAGTCATCTTTCGTGTCATTCATATCACGGCATCAATTTTCCTTATCTCATATTTTCCACCTGATCGTCTGATAATTCCCAAGTGTACTTACATTATTTTGTAAACGACCAATCACGTCTCCAGAAATCACTCAGCCCGAACACTACGCTGCATTTTGAATTTGTTTAATGAGTTGATCGCGCAACCTGTCCGTGGCAATGCCATGTATCGAAATGGACAAGACTATAATTTTCAATGTGTATAGGCTACTTACTCAAATGTTATGAATGGCAGCCGAGATCGAGCCAAGTCTGTGCGAGATGTTCGAAAGTATTTCTTGTAAATACTTTGTGTTTCGTCAATGCACTCGAAAAAGACTTATTGAAACAAACACCGAGTCAGTATGTAAGCGTAAAGAAACGTTTTGAATCGGCTCATCACGTATATTTTCACTTACAAACACGATAGGTTAAACCGATATAGCTGGAACAACACACATTTAGGTCCTTAAACTCTCTAATGAAATTATTCATTTTTAGCAAACACATCACAACAGAACATTAATCATACGCCCTTTCTGTTTTGTAGAGTATGTTTCAAATCTGATGAAAACATGTTGTAATTTCATATGGCGATCTCAATTTTCGTACGAATATCTTGTTGACAGCTAATTAAATAATGTTGGCATGTCGTGCAAGACAAACGGGTTCAAGAACTGACGCTAATGTTGGTCAGTTTTATATAGAAAACCGAGTTGAATATGGACGTGTGGTACAAAAATATATTTTTACACTCCACTAACACTCGTTATTATGGAGGGTCCGTTATTCCGATATAAAAATAACCTGCAGTGGTAGTTTCCGAAGCTATAAGGTTTATTGTCTTTCCCCTTGCCCAAACCCTAAACCTTACTCTTTCGAATAACAAACCACATCCTTATTGTGTATTCGGAGGCAATGTCGTCTCCGTATATTGCCCTTCGGAATAATTCCGGGTAGTTCCTTAAAATATATATAATGGATTTTGATTTCCAAAACAAATTATACATCATTGGATGCGAAGAAGTGTAATAAATTCAAATGCATTTTATACATCGTTTAATCAAATGGCCATATTACTGAATTAATTCCACCTGATGACTGAGTTATTTCTGAGTGTGTAAAAATAACAGCTATTTTGAAAACCCTATAGTACAACACGTACGGTGGCACTTAAATGAGTTATAAATCATCGATGGTGCGACAATTTTTCTGGCTGATTTCTTTCTAGACGCGGGTAGTGCATTATAATAGCATTTTATAACATGAGGAGTAGAGTGTTGTTCACCTAGGTTAAAACATTTATTCAACTAAAGTACAAAAAATTCTTTACTCTCGGAACTTCCACTTCAGGCATCTATAAGATCACTAATAATTACAAACATTATTCTTGCCCTATTGTCAAGTTATAATTGGTAAATATTAATCTGTTAACATCTTATGTGTATTTATTATCATGCTACAGTATACCTTGGGTGTCAAGAAATACATTTGCAAGACAATTGAACTTCTTACTACCGTTAAATGTCCAGGAAATGCAAATAGATGATTTGGTTTGTGTAAGTCTACAAGGAGGAATAGAAAGTGCCATGCGAATATTTGGGTTGGTGATTATATCATTAGTGGAAAATATTGATTTTTAAGAGAGTTATAGAAAATTCAGGGATGGTGTGAACATATTCTGACACGACTGAAATCATAGTTTCAATGGAATGATGTCACGGGTAGTGTATTCTTTTTTCTGGCCGTTTATGGAATGGAAGGTCCTTTTTTTGGAGCTAGGTTTATCATCCTATTTCTGGGACCTTTAAGTTGTACTGACTTATTTAAAAAAAACCCCCCCCCCCCCTCGACCCATATGTCAAAACAACTTAATGCTGGTAAGGAATAAGCGAAATCGGCATTACAGGTTTGATGCTTTGTGGGAAGGTTTTGCCACTTTTTAGGGATCTGACCTTTGACAAATCAGATTTGGGTTTTAATAATTATGTTTTTATAACTACTCCCGCAATATAAGCCAATAAAAAAACACGCCGTAATATTTGGTTTGAGTAAAACATGTTTTCTATTTTTAAATATCAAATAATATCTTAGTAAACTATTTTTAAAAATACTAAAAGACAATTTTTCTGAAATATTGACGGGGTCAAAGGTCAGGAGTCTAAAAATTACTACCGGAAGTACAATGCCGATTTGGCTATGATAGAAGACAGCACGGGGAATTGTTGAGCAAAAACTCGCGGAACAACAACCTCTTATAAAAATCAATCAAAAAATGTAATAATACATTTTACTCAGTGAGCGAGTCTGAAATGGCAAACACGCAATATCACTGGTTGTTGCCTATTTAATTATCTAATATGAGACGATAGTTTACGCGCTCAGCAACATACGGATTGGTTCTTTTTTGAACGGGCCACATGATAAAAGTCAATGGCTACACGTTTTAACACGTCAACAGTGTATAATATTGATTTTACAAGATTAACACTAAAAACATGTTAACCATGCAGGCATTAGTGTCAATGATTAGTGTCACGATTATTTATTAATTTGATGATATCATCAAATTAAACATCTTAAAGTGTAATAATCATTAAACTACAGTTGTTTTAAAGTGGTTTAGTGTTAATCTATTGTGCAAAGAACCATACCTTTGCGTGGAAAATAAAAAAACTTAACATGTTGAAGTGTGAAAATTTTCGGTGATTGTTTAAACAATCAAAAAATAAATAAAAATTTAAATAAACAATAGTAGGATTTGTTGTTTTCCGGTTGTTTTGACTTATCTAATTGATAGGGCAGTCAATATTCTAAATCCCGTAGTGGATATACCGGCGTACATTCGACTGTCCGTCACATTAGGGACACATAGATAGACAAACTACAAAATTCACATCTTTATTCTCTAAGTAATAATCCTTGCCTTTTTCTTGCGGAAGTCAACTCATTACTAACTGGCGATAAGAAGAAGCTTCACTGAATACCATTTCATTCAATACCCTCACATGACATTTTCAATTTAACAATAGATATCATCACTACATGATATCACACCGATAACTAGACTTACACATTCCAGATCTAAATACTAGTCCGGTGCCGCCCTGATGACTTTGCGCATCGGTCACACAAATTGTTTTGATGGTTTTCTAGGCAACATTGACCTGCTGATTCCAATCTGATTATGCCACTTGGCATCATTGGAGCATTGTGAGTATAGGTAAGGGGAATTTAACAGGCGTAAAATTTGTAAATGTTTTCATTTGGATTTGAATAGTAAAGAAAGTGTTTATCTTGTCCTCAGGTTTAAAAAGGTCTAGTTTTGCTATACCGCAACCTTTTGTGTTTACACTACATACCAAAATTTGTTCAAGGTCCAGGGATTAATTTTTTACAACGATCCCCTTTTTTCAAATTGGTTTCCAACTTGTCGTTGGGAAT
The DNA here is from genome assembly GCA_023653785.1 of Ophioderma brevispina. NCBI lineage: Eukaryota > Metazoa > Echinodermata > Ophiuroidea > Amphilepidida > Ophiodermatidae > Ophioderma > Ophioderma brevispina. Next base: position 19,751 of record JAMKCH010016997.1, read on the forward strand.
GTTAAAAAAACAGAAATAAACATTTACCTCATTCAATCATTGCCAAGGTATCTAACAGAGACTAAAATGATTACCCCCCATAGACCCTGCGGACTTTCTCCATTATTTCCCCCTTATTTATACCACAAATGTTCCGACAAATTGTGTAAAACCTATATTTGACATTAATATCAAACAGAAGAAGAATTTGAGCCCATTTTGAAAAGAATCTGTGCATCCTAAATTGTTTACCCCAGGATGACCTTGAAACCATTTTAGACTTGAGGTGTTTCAAAGTAAATGTCCTAGATATAGCAACGATACCTTTTTTTAATCCATAAGAAAGACTCCGATGAACATGACTAAGGACCTTTTAAAACACCCATTATGACATTTACAAATTTTACCGGTTATTTACCCCCTCCCCTATCTCCACAATGCCAAGGATGCCAAGGGCATCATCCAGATTTATATTCAGTATGTCAATCTTGCCTATAAACCGCTTTTTTTTATCAAAATTTTTTGTGTTGACGTTGCGCAAGGTCACATGCAAGGTTCTTTGAGCCGAGCACCAGACTATCACAACTTTTCAATCACCAGGACAAATCACACATTTTCTCAAATCTGAAATCAATCATATAGTCCGGCCAGTTTAGTATATCTATCGTTCTGTAGTCCCCCGACCATACCGTTGTAATCTGCCACTCTTTTGCTCTGACCTAGCCCTGCAGAAAACAAAATTCGTTTTAGGCTAGCCATCTCTCTTGTTCCAAATCTAATTTATTTCGAGGGTCTTCACCCTATCACATGTATTAGAGTACAACCAAATGACAAGACTACGTGAAAGGACAGACTAGAGCAATTATAAAATACCGTATAAATTGATGATAAAACATAATTTTAAAGTTCCTTTTAAACATTGAAGATTGTTTACAACAATTTAATTGATTCCTAGTCGTGTGATATAGGCCAATAATCACACGGGTGACAGCACTATTCCAAAGCATAAACAACTCGGCCTATTTAAAATAATGCTGTCGCCCGTGTAATATGGCACGATAATAAACAATACCTTTACTTATCTAAAATTGGTGGATGCCCAGCCAGCTGCAATCAACTAGAAATACCTGCAGAAAATGGCTCCTCTCCATTCCTTCCTGCTGGACTTTAAACCACGAAAATGCAGGGAATTATAAAATGATTATAAATACCCGAGAGCTCGCAGACATTAACAGCCTGGACATGGACCCCTGAAACGTGGTTCGTGGCATCAAATGGTGTCCCCCTTACAGGGGAGAGGAGGCCAAGACACGATTGTAGGTGGTCAATTTTTTTAATTGATCCAATCATGTTGAAAAATACCATGTTACCGATACGTGCATAACCATAAGGATTCAGAAAATGTATGTTTGGTAATATCTAGCAGCCTAAAGTTTCACAGAGTTAATAGTCTACAACAAAAACAGCACAAATAAAAAGGGTCAATTTCAGTTTTATCAAGGGTTAAATTTAAAGTTGGCTCCGTTTGGATAAACATTGGTGCAAATTGTTGGTGGAGTCTATAAGATTGATTTTGACTGTTTTCAATTCTTAGTTTCGCGATGTAGGGGGCACATACTGTAAGTCCCTTAGCATTCAAAGTTACTACTTGACATTTTTCCCTCTCGCATTTGGAGCTAAGCATTTGAACACTCAAAACGTTCCGTATTTTAATCCTATGAGCCTCCCCAATAATTTGGCAACCATTTTTGTATCCAAATCGGAGCAACTTTAAATTTTAACCCTTACACTGAAATTAACCATTGTTATATTCATTTCTAAACATGTGGTAATCAATATAACACATAACTGTAGGGATTCTAAAATCTTACCCAAAGGTTATCTAACTTTTGCACGCGACCTGACCACAACCATCATCACAAGATTGTACACGAGCTTACACGTAAATCACTGAGCTCGTTTTCAGATGACATCGCACGACTTCCCATAATGACTTGAAAATCTGCCACCAACCATTGATCGAAGACTAAATATGTCTAGATTTATTCTAATAATTCTGAATTATATATCTCAATTCGCGCGCATTTTTTTTAAAGACATCAAAATGTCTGTTTGTTTGTAACCTGAAATTGATAGTTCCAAGGGGGTGAAACCATTCAAAACAGTCGTCCGTGCTGTGCGCTGGTACAATTTTTGAATATTGCAACGAATAATTATCAGTTTGGTGCTTGTATACACCTAATGTCAATTCGATACAAACAATCCGCCAAAATATCAGTTGTTGGAAGTTGGGGTGCTATGGGGTGGTTAAATTTTTTTCGCTACCCTGCCACACAACGAATGAAATTACCCATCAGCCGTCTTGATTTAAATAAACCGCCTCAATTAATACATCTTTTCACCTAAGCGCGCATGCATTATGAAAAAAGAGTATCTGAGCACATGATCCATGTACATATGATTCAAAGCTGCCACCTCTACACATACATTAATGTGTATCACTACCGAAGTTTCGTGTATATGCAAAGCGGCACCCACAGTAAGTGGAAAAGCGGAGGCAGCCATTGCTTCTATTGTTGGTACTCTAGGTTTTCTTTGTGGTCCGCAAAACATTCGATACGTGACTTTCTAAAGGTTACGTACCGTTTTGCCTCTCATCTATATAGAAACCTCTTTGATATTTCCTTGGGCTTTCCACAACAGGTGTTTCGTTCTTGGTTGTTGATGAGGCCATCGCGCTGTGAAGTGGCTGAGTCTGGGCACGTGATCGAGGAGTGTATCTTATCTGAACAGAACTGAAACTTAACTAATAAAAAATGAAATGGTTGTTGATGATGTTATTGTGAATTGAAATTATTTCAATATTAAGTTATATTTTGCCCTGGTCCTGTAACCAGAAGGATGGTGGGGCCCAACCATCCTGAAGAAAATCTAGCATGGTACGCTAGCTTGTTTAGTTGTTATGGCGTATAAGATACAACGGCATTTAGGGATGGTTAACGGTCGAGTGTGTGAAAGCATTTGATATTTATCCCGGCTTAGATGCTATAGTTTGTAGGTTATAATCTGGTTTGGATTTTCCCTTCGTTTAATTCAAGGTCAATTAATATCGAGACAACGCAAGATTGCTGGTTTAAACGCAATCCCATAAATGTCATTACAATTTACCTATTATATTTGCGGACCGACCACACATAAATTCATTTTAATAGCATTAAGCATTCAACAGTCACTGGCAATACGGTATAAACATGTTAAAATGACCAATATCATAGTCTTAAAACCATACAATATTCTATACCTGAAACAGAAAAAATTCATAATGTATTCTCAGCCATAGGATAATATGCTAAATAAGATAAAAGCTATAATTATGTCACTCTAGTTTATATAGTTTTGTTTATATTTTCATTGTTAAAACCTACAAAAGGCACATCAAATAATTTGAATTATGTATGGGCCCGTACAAGTGTTTGTATGGGATTGTCGCTATACATGTTTTGGACCTACGAAGATAAGTCATTGGATAATCAGACAACTGAAAAACTGTCAACTAGTAAACTACTCTGAATCCATGCTAAAATGTCATGGTTTGGCAGAAACATGAAATACCGCGAAAGACAAGTACAATTAGGTAAACACGAGTGTCAAGCGATCACAAAATTTTGGCAATGAGATTTTTAAATAACGGGTAAATACCTATGCAAAAGCCCAATATAGCCCTAATACACTCTTAAAAAAAGTTTAATTCCACGATGCTGTGTCAGAAGGGAACATGGGCGACAAATTGGTAAAATTTTACCAATTCTTTGTGCCAAAAGAACACATTGTGTATTTTGCTCGACAAATTGGAACATTTTACCAATTATTTGTGCCCCCGCACACAACCATTGTGATTTTTGCTCGCACAAATTGAAACATTTTAACATTTTTATTTGTTCCAAAAAGTACACAATCTTGGTGATATTGCTCGACAAATTTGGTAACATTTACCATATTTGGCCAAAAAGTACACAATATCGTGGTACTTGGCTCGATACAAATTGCGTAAAATTGTACAAGTTATGGTGCAAAGTACACGAGTTGTGTGCAACATTTTACCAATTTGTCGACCATGTTCCCTACTGACACAACGGTGTGGTAATTATTTTTAAGAGTGATGGTAGCGTGTACGGGTATCAGTCATTACCGAAGATCAGCCTCATTGATGAACGATTTATATTGTCTGATTTGCCGTGTCTTTAAATGTGACGTAAGTTGTTCAATTCGGTCACATAGCTGTTTCTTTTAACAACAGCTTAATACTGAGAGAAAATCTGCAGCCTGCTTATATTGTCAATTCTAGTATTTTCATTAAATTGTTCAGGTCGTGGCTATTGAAAGCTACTGGGATGTTGCATTAAGGATGCGCAGTTGATTTGAATACAGTTTGTTTAGATTTTTTTTTTTCTCAGAACACGGGAATTTCCCAGAAGATGGTCGAGTGGATTTTATTCCGATTGTTTCTGCAGGTTTGAAATGTATTGTCTTTCCAGCCTTTCAAAAATAGGTAAATGTTGAACATGAACATAAAACTCGGGTATCCATTATGATAGTTTAAAATTTCACACGGCGAATTGTCTTAAATTCTTAAGATGTTAATCTATCTGAAAGGGTGACAGGGACAATGTTATAACAAAAAAAAATCAGTTTAGAGATTCAATCACGACCTAACTGTCTTGACGCGGGGATTTTTTAAAGCGGAGCATCAAGCTGAGTTATGATTATTGGTCCATTATTGCGAATTAGAAAAATAAAAACAGCAGACAAAAATTTCGTTTTCCAGATTGTCTAAATAGATACAAACAAAAACAAGCCGTTCTGTCCATTTGCGTCAATGAAATAAATCACACCAATATCTATTATGGTTTAAAATCGGATATATTTAGAGCGGAATAACTTAATAATCTATAACTGCTGATAACTGTACCAAAACAAACAAGTCCTAACAAGTAGTGAGTTTGGGATATTGATGACTGAGATCAGTTACTCAAATACGGGTGAACAGTTATAGCTGAACTCAATTCTATTCATGTCAAGTGGTATATAATATTTGTATAAAACTCCTGAGTATGGTAAGACGCTATTGTACCTTTTTTTATATATCAGTTTCAAGATGTCTCCTAACCAAGGTTGGGTTTTTTTCTGAGTATTTAAAGGCTACATGTTACTCCTCCAAGGCGGAACTCAAGATGAATCTTCCAAATTAACAAGCTAACTTTAATTTATCTGTTTACACAAAATACTGACCGTATTTGTCACAAACAATTGTATATAATTATATGCATGCAGCAATTACATTCTTGTTGTAAGAAATAATCAGGATATTTGTGACATTCATTCAGATGGACTGGTCTTCTTTAACAAACAGAAAAATGGAATATTACAAATGGACAATGGTAAAATACGTTGGCAACTATTTGTGGAAATAAGGTAAAACATCGCCTGGGTTAATTATAATTGCTTATTCAGAAGCTTTTGTACTCATTCAGATCAAGATAATAAGGACAATGTAGTTCAAATCATATCTTACTAATCGTTCCCAATGTGCTTTCTGCACAACGTCATTTCAGAAAGGAATAATATATGATTTGGATGGGCCACAGGATCGATTTAACGGGATCCCCTTTCAATTTTGCCTCTAGATTTTCCCGTGGATCTTAAGTAATCAGTTACAATACATGTAATATAGAGAGTGTTTTGAAACTAAAGATATTAGTATCCTTTGTAAAATCGTATATAGATAAAAAAAAATCTATTGAAGCAAATATAAACAAACCCAAAAGTTAATTACTTGATACTATTACCAAAACAGTAAGCTAATCCTATTAAATTATTTTCAATAATGTTGAGATGAAAATGTTAATTGTTGCAATTATCTTGGTTATCAACATCGATGGTAATTTAAATGATGAAAAGAACAGATTAATGCATTTGTCATCAGATATGAACCATGCACATGATGCAGTCATGAGGAGATCAAACTCTTTGTCCCGGGAAATTCATTAATTCAACTGCCCTATACTAATGCAATAGTATTTGTTGTAGTTGTGGTGAAACGAATTTAAACATTGCCCTTCAAAAAACTCATAAATTTTTTTTTTTTTTTTTTTTTTTTAACATTGTTATTTAAAAACTACTTATTACAAACTTTAGGGTTTATTAGGAGTGTATTAAAGATATGCAATTGGATGTACATAAGTATGAAATGGCCCTCTCTTACCTCAATAGGAAATATTTTAAACTAATAGAGAACTCCATCGTTAATACTATGAGTAGTGCAAATGAGCATCTTTATATAATGAAGCTCAATACAATTATAAGTCGAAGTAGTTTAATTACAGAGGCCAGTGTTTTGTCGAATGCCATTCAATCGAAATCGAAATACGTTTAAGTCAACAAATTGATGCAATTTTACACAAGAAAATTAATTTAACACTTATGAAAAACTTTTTCTTTGTATATTTGTTTTCTGTATATTTTATTGGCTACATCAATTTTTAACTTAATGTTCATACTTGAATAGCTTTCCATTTACGATCTGTAATCACATGGCGATATTCTCTGAATACACTGGTTTCTGATAATTTGAAAGTATCATTTTCAACTTTTTTACGACTCCTCAACATTTATTTTAAACATTTTTATGTAGGTTGCACAGCCTTCAGGCCCTACTGAAAATCAATTTTGCTTACATTTGTGAGAAGGTAATCCTATTTTAAATATGGTTAATACCTAACTAACCTACCTACATACCTACACTACTACCTACCCCTACCTAACTACCTACCTCACTACCTACCTACCTAACTAAACTAACTAACTAACTAACTAACTAACGAACTAACTAACACTAACTAACTAGCGGTGGCAAATATTCTTGCAAAAATGTGTATGGGATCAATTACCAAAGTTGACCAAAGCGTAAACTAATTTGCAAAAGGGCATATATCCATTATCCTCCAGGGAAATTCTGCCTATGCATCGGCTGACAAACAACCAGTAAAGTATTATTGTTTACTGTGACAGAAGATCAATGAAAATAAGACCAAATAAACTAGAAAAATGAATAATAATAAGCAAAAGTACTACCCAAAACACAGCAACAGGGAAGCATTTTCCCGATCAATCGGGCCGTCAAATCAAGCTGCACTCGGGTCGTAATCATCGTGTTGGAACACTCGGGCCGGCACGTGACGATTTACCAGCTTTTAGTCAATATTGTTTTAGCTTCAAGGAGTTCTGGATGTTCAAGATATTTGAATTGGTGAAGGTGGGACATGTCAATACAGCAAATCAAACAAGGGATAAAAGCTTGGCAGAAATAGGTGTTTGGGGAGAGAGAGGGAAAAAGTGGTATGTGATGAGTTGTCAAGAATGAGGAGTTTCGAGAAGCCATACGTAGCGCTGTCAATTAACCCATAATATTAGTTGGGAAGGTCAGGAGCAATAAGATTACATTTTATTCCTCAAATTGGGTCATACGCTCATTTTGACCGAATTTCTCACTGACATGCTGGCTGGCGTTGTTGTAAATTTGAGATCAGATTTTTTGAATATGTATAAGGCGAACGAAAGTGAATAATGGGCCAAGGTGGATTGTGTTTGTTATTTCGTGAGTTTGGAAAAATAGAAATTCACAAATATAAAATACTCATGTATATACTTGTGTGGTTGTTAGAAAAGTCAAAGGAAATGGTCAATCACATTGTTATAGGTTTGATTTTGTGTGTTTTAAACAATACTTAATACGCAATATTGGTTAATGCAATGTTTTAAATTGGGTAGATTAGGCAAATGTGATATTTACTAACTGTAAGGTTAATCAACTGTAATGAACACGCAATGATGTCAGTGACTATATTCCAAATGAGATTTAAAATATATTATAGAGCGTTTAGGTATTTTTCATTCACTCAGGTTTTCAGGTATAAACAGAGTTTATACTTAGTGATACACTTAGTTTATCCAAAAAATAAAAAAAATAAGACAATCCAACAAAACACTAAGCTGTTTTTTAACTAGAGTTTAGAGGCGTTACAACACTTTAAAGAAACTAGTTTTTCCAAGATGAAAAAAAAAACCATTGGTTTGTTCAATTGATTGAACCTTAGTTTTAGTTTATAGGTGATAACCAAATTTTCCGAGAGGGAAAAAACCTTTTGTTCTAAAAAACGTAATATCAATTGCCAATGATTTGAAACCTTTTGAAAAACATGACTTTAATGCACATTAGCTTGAATAGCTTTTGAATTATGATACGTTTTATTTGGTTAAAAATGTGCTCTTTCAAAATGTCAAAACCTGGGCCTTTGATTGAAGTAAAGATTTGTTTCACGACACTCTACGTTTGAATTGAACAAGGGGAATATATTGCAAACGTCAAAATCTACGCACCGGGCCATCGGAGTTCACGATTGTTCAAATTGGGAGTTACCAGATATAGCATGGCTTCTAGTCATCGACACACAAAAAGTATTTCAGCCACTAAAAGTCTGTGTGTGAATTAGACTCCGCCACAAGGCCTCTTAATAACATGTAACATCATATGGGGTTAATCAGATTTTGCATGAAAAGTCATTTTGTGTTGCCTAATTTTGGTGAAATAATTACTTTTCATTCCGTTACAGTTTATGAGAACATCCAAAATTAACATCAGCATTCAAAAAAAATACCGTTACGAAAGACCCGACGTTGTCAATCCCATTAAGTTCAAGGATCAGACCCCTTGGAGCATCTTAACCTTTCGAAATGTTTTTGATATTATAAAAAAATAACGGAGACCAAACACATCACCAATTTGCCTTGTCTTAAGAAAACAGCCACAAGCTAAAACCAATACAACATATTATACCAGATCAAATTGAAACATTTAGCTACAAATGACCGCGAAAAAAGAAAGATGATTAAGCTTCGGCGAAACACCAGACGCATCACCCACCGGGCCAAATGACGCTTACAGTGTCTTTGGATCAAATTATACGAGAACCATTCGCATGTTCTGCCCTGCAGGGCTAAGAATAAGAAGAATATTAAACCATGACAAGGATCTACTGTTTGAAAAAATGGCCAGCATTGCGGGTCATATGTCTTTTTTGTATATATTTATAAAAACAGCAAATAGTGAAAAAAAATAAAAAAAATAAGACATTTAATCACAAGGTCAAATTTCATGATAATGAACTTACTAACAATTTGTGATACAACAACGTGAGAACTTATCTATTTTAAATCAAATTTCAATTTGGGTTTAAATCTATGTTCAAAGAAATTAAAATTCAAAAGTGATTTTAAAACACTAAAGAAGCTACCTTAATGACAACAGCATTTATGGAGCGCCAACAAAATCAATTCAACTTGGAAGTTTGTTTTTGATAATTTTTCTTTTTTTAAAGTTTTAACAAAGAATAGTTAAAAATTCAAATGGCTAAAACATTTGGTCTATCTTCAGTAGTAGCATTATAAGGAGTAAAATGGATTTCATATAAGCAACGCCAACTTAGAGATATGCCTCTGTAAAAATGCAAACCGTTTTTTCTATTGATAGATGCAATTGGAAGAGAAAAGGCATGGTTATATTTGAAGTTGTGATTAAATCCTCGAGTGTCTATACCATCACAATGCTCACTCAACAATCATGTTATCCAGAAATGTCCATCCTTTACAACGTTTTTTTTAACATGTTTCGCTTCAATAATACGCGACTTCCTGTTTATATCGTTCACAATTGTCCTTTCGCATTATAACCAAGTTCACATGGTTGTATGTTCTTTTCAGCCTTTTTTTTAACGATCATTCTATTTAGAGAACTCACAATAAACTTTATTGTTGAGAGATCGCCTAAAACGTACACGCTTTGCGAACACAAATACGTGAATTTTCTTTCAAACCTCTGTCTTCGCTTTCCTATTGCCGCTAGCATGAGCCCACGACTGGAAGTTTTTCATCTTTTCAATGGCGATGACACACAACCCTTCACTCGCAAAGCAGCCCCCAAAATAGTAATGGTGGCTTGTATAAGGAGTAGTAATGGCTTATTGGTAAATTTAAGGTTGGGCAAATCCAGTATTTTTTTTATCGAAGAGAAAACCATGTCATAGACTGGGAGGGGCAAAGATTACTTGACAGAGATTCAAATCAATTAAAAAGAAATCCGAGAAGCAATCTGGATTAGTAGAAGGGGGAACAAAACTATGAACCGTGACGTGGCAGATTACCCTAGAATCATGTATATGAGTCCCAATGCTTTAGGAACATCGCACCCGAGGAATTAGAGTACTGTCAAACTCCGCGGGAGAAAAGGCAGTGAACCCGATCAGTCTTGTGGATCAAGTCATCATCCCCCGACGACGATGACGAAAGCTTAACATTGTGAGTACTTACTGGAATTGCCTAACATAAAATTTACCAGTAAGTATAAAACAATCCGACCGAGATGAAGCTATTCCATATTTAGGGCTTCCAAATGGAATCCACGAGGCGATTTTCTAGTTTTATCTTTTGTATTACTGGCACCTGTGAGTTGTTAGATTTACCGGAAACGCATTATTATATAAAGAGGTGGAATAAACTGAGATTTTTAACACCTTATGGGTGAAATTTGGATATAACTTGTAAAACGGTCCTTCCCACCATGTCGGAGAGCATTATATTTATTTAAATTCCCATATTAAACACGCGATAACCATTGTGGTTCGGGCATTCGACCATAATGCGTGTGTGTGGACATAAATTTCGAATCTTAGTCGAGGGTTGAATTCGACTCGGAATTTTGGTCTGACGTTAATATACAATCATACAGCAGATATCACACAAATCCATACAGAAATACCAGGTATACGCCGACCTATAGCCAATGACAACACGCATCTGCCCTGACGCAGGCGCAATCATTGAATGCTGGCTTCAGACTATATTTTTTCGGCAAGAATAGTTTGGAATAAGATGAATCAGATTGGCAAAGTCACCAAAATTGCATACCATCACGCTCTAAAAGAGTCTTAGCAGTCATGTCTATTTTAACAGTCTTCGATAAAAGAAAATATGTTTCGTTTTTTAAGAAAAGAAAAATCGTAACATTTCTGTGCCTTGCCCATACGACATACATAGTCGCTAAGAGAAATGAGTCAGACCTTGCGCCGTATCCCCCATTAAGTCTTTCCCTTTCTTAACGACGCAAAACACGGGCCTTACTGGCCCTCAAAGGAACATGTTTACCTGGGAAAGTGGCTCTTTCGCGGATGACAGTCTGCGATTTTTACTATAAAGGGACACGTGGCTTACCAGACGACATGTCTCAAAAATGGTTTGTCACAACGACATGGCTTGATTTATTATGTATCATTAAAGACAAAACAGAGAGCACAAGACATAGACCAGACGCGATTTATCCCAAATCTCAAGGGTATATTGAGTCATTTGATTTAAAGATAAATGGTCCGTTCTTCGTAAAAAAAGTCAGATTTGCTCTTTTTATTGCGATTGATTAATGATTCATCTTTCGATTCGATGATTCGTATGTAAAACAACTATCCACCTGTACACACGCTTCACAATGATAATAACCACATATTATAATTTCTCAGGACTAGAAGGGATTGTTTTCGCTTGAGAATTGTGTCCTGAAGTATAGAGTACGATATATTTTCACCGTTGTTGTATGACTCTAAGCAATCAGTTAAGGAAATTGTGAATTGCAAAACATGTAAAACGTGTGCTGCACTTATACAAATAATATAGACTACATTACGCCAATCGTGGACTTTGCAAGTTCAATTACATTGGTGAAGTGCATGAGTTTGTATGCCAGCATATATCAAAATGTAATTTGTGAGTGGAGCGGTTTCGTTATTTAATAGGTTTTGAAAAGGGTTTTTGAACGGGTTTTTTTTCCTTGTTTGTTTTATTTTTAAGTCACTGTAAATGTGTGAATCCGCTATTTCAAGTTCACATTGGGGTAAACCTATTAATGTACTTCAGTTTTACATGGTACCACTATCATGTAATTACACTAGTAGTGATTTGCCGTGACCACAACCAGACGCACTTGTCCAATGGTTATAGGGTAGTTAGGTCTATGTTCATAGGACGCCAGATAGAGCTATCTACCAAAGTATCATTTGAATAGTAGTAGCCGTGTATCATCGGTATATCGTCTTAGTCTTTATTAGAGCACGTGCGGTCAGTGGAAACAAGCGCAGGACTCGTGATTTTTAGACCGTTGAAATCATGAGTTCGAGCCAACTGTGGTCAACGGCTTGTGTCCCTGGCAAGTACATTAATCTCAAATTGTTATGGGGAAATGTACTATCTAGGTACTGATAGGCTTTGTGCGTTTGTAAGGCATGTTGTCATTGAGCATCCACCAAGATGAAGCAAAATGAATTGTGACGATTCTTGATCATCGTAATAATTAATGGCAAAACAGCGCTTTGAGCCTGTTTTTACGGGGATTAAAGCGCTATATAAAAAAAATTATTATTATATTACGACCTAACCATGGGTAACGTATCTTCCTGACATTAATACCTCTTAGATTAGGCCAACATCCAAACACGTTGTTACACCAAACATTCCAATTTGGTGTGCCTAAATCGAGAGAATGTCTTGTTGAATATTCAGTGTTCTGTTAGTGTTCGTTCTGTCAGTCTTGAAAACTTATTGAATAATATCAAACAACAAGGTAATCCAACATTTTGATATAATGGCATGGGAAAAAAAATACGGACATACAATTCCTACATACAGGATATCCAGATCTTGATCCAACAGAGCTCATATTTCTCAAATCAAAGTAAGCAAAACTTTCAACAAAGACTTCAACATTAAATCAATCAAAAACTCTCTACAAATGATTCGAAACGGATTGGAAATGCTTATAACCCCGGCTATAACAAATTGTAATCGGAATAGAATCATCTAGTTGATATCGGATTTGACTCCCTTGTTGGAGTGTTGGGCAGTACTCAACTCAAGACTCCAAGATATTGCAACAATGACAATATTGACACCAATTAATTATCATCAAATTACCACTCTAGAGAGCAGTGAACTTTACGCGGACAGGATTCTTGGTCGGATTCTGATACATGAACGTATTTGAACCTTAACATTTTGTTAGTGATTTAGAATTTTAAATTTTTAGGCAATCGGCCTACAGGGAAAACAACACATCATACTAAACAATTTGGACTTCATCCTGAAGGGAAAAAACGTAATTATTTTAGTTGGCCAAGAGGTCATGCAGATTTTCATTGATTCTGACAGACATCGCTCCTGTCAGATACAATTGTCCGGGGGAAGGACATTTCGCATGGAATCGAGTATCATGTTTTACAAACACTTTAGGGCCGGGTGTCTCGATTGTAACTTTGCACGGAGAACTGCACGCTATTCAATGGCTAGAGTTGGATTTTCATAGTATGGACGGGTCTATGTAGTGATCGACCATTTTAACATTTTGCTGTTTGAATATCAATGACGCAGGATGTAATTATGCCATAGTTTCAATTTTATACGTGGATGATATCACAATATAAACTTAATCAGTGTATGTGCCAAAAATAAAACGTTCACGACATCGAATATCGCTTTCATCACAGCTCTAGACGTGCTATCTACAGTAGAAAGCACAAATGCAAAATACAGAAGAATGATATCTAACAAACTTGTCGTACACGATAGTCATTGATTACAATACCACTTGAAACCGAGTATAGTAATGTAAGCCCATTTAATGGAATTATATCCCTGGGAGTGTTCGGGAGTAGAGAAAAAAAAAACAGGGTAGGAAAGAAGGGATAAAGCAGGACTCGGTAGAGGAAAAGAGTTGTGTGGAAAGGGAAGTGTGAGAGAAAAAGGTGGTGAGAGGTAAAGAAAGGTGGGAAGGGAACGAAAGAAGGGAAAGAGGTGAGGGAGTGGAGAAAGAAGAAGATGCGAGGGTTCCAAAGAGAGAGAAGTAAAAGGAGAGAAGACGGGGAGTAGTGGATGGAGCAGGGGGAAGAGGGGGACAAGAGGGAGAAGAGGAAGAGGGAAGGGGAAGTGGGTGAAAAAAAAAAACCCAACCATAAAAAAAAAAAAATGTCTCACCTTACCAAACATTGTGAAGGAAGAATCGAGATAAGTTTTGGAATACGGATTATGATTTTTAAAAAAAAAAAAATAAAAACAACAAAGAAAACAAAAAAAAAAAAAATAATAAATAATTCGTACGGACAGTTGCACGTTGGCAAGCACGATTAACACAACATTGGACTGCAAAATAACACTGACTATACCTATAGGTTCAAACGTCCGTCATTAAGTCATCGTTCGTGTATTCATATCACGGCAGCGATTTTCTTATCTCTTTTTCCATGATCGTCATGAGGGAACCAAGGTACTCAAATTATTATTGAACGACCAATCCCGCTCCAGTAAACTCACTCAGCCCGAACACCGCCGCCATATTTGATTTGTTTAATTGAATTATCGCGCAAACTGTCCGTGGAATGCATGTATCGAAGGGACAAGGACTAGAATGTTCAATGTGGAATAGGCTACTTAATCAAATTTAGAAAATGCAGCCGAGATCGAGCCAAGTAATGTTGCGAGATGTTGTTCGAAAGTATTTCTGTTTATGGTATAAATAACATTGTTTTCGTCAATGGCACTCGAAAAAAGAACTTATCGAAACAGCGAGTCAGTATGTAAAGAGTAAGTAAAGGAAAACGTTTCGGGCTCCATTTTCACTTACACCAGATATGGTTACAACCGATATAGCTTGACACACACGCATTTAGGTCCTGAACGCTCTAATGAAAGTAGTCTTTTTAGCAAACAATCACAACAGAAATTAATCATACGCCCTTTCTGTTTTGTAGAGTATGTCTCAAAATATTGCGTTCGTACGAATTATCTTGTTGACAGCTAATTAAATAATGGTTACATGTTGTAATGTGCAAGGCCAGTCGGGTCTCAAAACTGACGCTAATGTTGGTCAGTTTAGAAAAACTGAGTTGATATTCATTGACGTGGGTCAAATAAAGTTTACTCGTTATTACGGAGGGTCGTTATTCCAATATAATAATTAAACCATCGGAGTTATTTCCGAAAGCTATAAGGGGTTATCGTTGTTCCTTGCCCAAACCCTAAACCTTAACTCTTTCGATAAAACAACCAATCCTTATTGTTATTCGGATGGCAATTGCGTCTCCGAATAACTGCCTTTCAGAATATCGGGTTGTCCTTAAATATATATGGATTTGATTTCCAAAAACAAATTAAAACTCATTGGATGCGAAAGAAAGAAGAAGAAAGGTAATAATTCAATGCATTTATAATCCTTATCATCATAATGCGGGTATGATACATGGGTTAATTAGAATAATTCACTGATGACTTGGATTATTTCTGAGTTTGTATTTAAAAACGGCTATTTTTGAAACCACTATTTAGTACAACCACGAACCGTGGCCTCAAATGAAGTTATAAATCATCGAGGGCGCGACAATTTTATGGCTGTATTCTTCAAAGACCGCGGGTAGTGCATTATAACAGCGTTTAGAAAATGAAGGAAGTAGAGGGTTGCACTTATGGGGCTTATAACATTTCAACTAAAAGTACAAATTATTCTTTACTCGCTGAACTCCACTCAGATCTATAAGATCACTTAAATATTACAACATTATTCCAGGTTTATGGAAACTCCATAAATGGTAAAGTTTATCTGTTAACATCTTAAGATGTATAATTTTTTCAGTACAGTATACCTTGGTATCAAGAAATAAATTTGCAAGACATTAGAAATTTACCTTCTACCAGCGTTAGTTGGTACTAATTATTTTAACAAAATAAGTCAGTACAACTTAATGCGCGGTTATTGGTAAGGAATGGTAGAGAACAGCATGGACAATTGTTAAGAAAACTTTCGGAAAACTCACCTTAAAATTAATCAAAACAAATATGATAATACAATTCTTTACTCAGTGTGCGGATAAATTGGCAAATTCCATATACTTGGTTAATCTCATGTTGCCTATCTAATTATCTAATGGCGACGATAGTGCGTCTCCCGTAAGTTTTGTACGCTGCGCGTGTATAAAGTACGGGTTGGTTCTTTTTTGACAGTTGGGGGAATATTTTGGTCTTTTTAAAATAATTAAATTTTAATTGAAACTATTGTTGTGATTTAAAACAATCAAAACTAAATAAGAATGTAAATGAAAGATAGGATTTGTTGTTTTGCCTATCTAATTGGATGTGTATAGTGGGTGAGCCAGGCTTGTTTGGTCGTTCACCTGGGGGGGCAAGAGGCATTTATACCAGGGCTACCTCATACTATGACATACACCAAAAGGTATGATGGCCATTCCGTAGGGGTAGCTTAAGCGAGCTAGGGGCTCGCAAGAGATTATACAGGGTCAAAATTGAAAAGTGATCCCATGTTTGTTGAATTCCCTATCAATTGTTCGTATGATCACAAGGATTAAAAAAATGTATAGTTTTGTACTATCTCCGATTACCCCCTATGGGAGTTATAACGGAAAACCGTTAATTATAGGTCACAGGTTAAATTTAGCTTCTACAAGGGGTCCAATCTAAAACTGCCTTCAGTTTCAGTGGAAATGGGTCTCATATTGTTTGTAAATGTTCTCACAATTAAAATAAGAATATTTCTAACCATCTGCAATGTGAATTAACAAGTTAACGGCACACTCATTAGTATTTTACTACCCCTATCCCCTATAGGGGCTGGGGTTAATTTTTTGGGTGTAACTTGATAACTATACATTGTACATTGTCCAAACTATACCGTATTTTAACTTGTAATTACATTACAATAATATGAGACCATTTCCACTGAAATTGGAAAGGCGTTTTCTAGTATTTGACCCCTGTAGAAGCTCATTTAACCTTAACCTATAATAACGGTTTGCGGCTTATAACTCCATAGGGGTAAGTCGGAGATAGTAAAAACTATACATTCGACTGATCATACGAACAAATTGGTATGTTAATTCAACCACATTGGACCATTTTCAATTTGTACCCCTGTATAATCTCTTGTGAGCCCCTCGCTCGCTTAAGCTACCCCTACAGAAGGGCCATCATAATTTTTTGTGTACGTCATAGTGTTAGTCACCCCTGGTATCATTGCCTCTTTGCCGCCCCCCCCCCACCCCCAGGGTGATACATAAGTCTACTTTTGATGGTCTGGCTCATCCACGATAGTCCCAATATATTCCTATCGTAGTGGATATCCCGGCGTATATCGGATTGCCTCATACTATGGGGGGCACGATATAAGACAGGCAAAACAACAATCCCCTCTTAATTCTATAAAGTAATAATCAAAAATATACTTTTAGGCGATTACTTGCCTTTTTCCTTGTGAAGTCATTCCAATTACGCGATAAAGAATAAGACCGTACATTGAATAACCATTTCTTTATACGCTCCGGCATATTTCAATTCATCTGAAAGCATATATCATCACTACATGAATTCACAAGAAATAAATAGACTACCATTTCCAGATCCTCAAAGAACAACTTCCACGATCCGCCCGGACAAAATCACACATTTTTTCCAAATCTAAAAATCAATCATCATAGTCCGGCCAGGTTTATAGATTATATCTACTTGCTAACGGTCCCCGCAACATACCTTTGCAATCTGCCAATCTATAGCTCGTTTTGGCTCCGGCCACAGCCCCCTTGCAGAAACAAATTCGTTTGGCCAGCTATCCACCTCTTGTTCCAAAATCTAATTTATATCGAGGGTCATTCACCCTATCCGCACGTAATTAGAGTACAACCAATGACACGACACGTGAAAAAACAAGACTGGAGTAATTATAAATAACACCGGATAACTTTTTAAGGAGAAACTAATTTTTAGTCCAATCGAAGAATAACATTTCTAATCACATTCACATATTGAGGCCGATTTGGCAAATTACAATGTTTTGATAAATTTCCACTCAAAGTATACAATTTGCTGGACTCACTGAAAGTATTCTACTTGGGACTCAATTCGGTCCCACGTTATTACTATCAGTTTTCCAAGTATTGTAATGTCTGAAACACTTATTCAATGACCCATTGTCCTGCAGCAACCCCAATACAAATCATCAGCGTTGCACACATCATGGTCCACCATGTCCTTGTGCCTGTGGATGCCCAGATGCCATGCAAGCCACTTGCACAGCAGATCCAACCATGTCTGATGTGCGTGTGGATACCCAGATGCTGCGGCCACTGCCACATCATGATCCACCATGATGTCTTCCATGTGCTGTGGATGCCAGATGCCATGCAGCCACTGACATCATAATCCATGATGTGAGATGTACATTGTGCAGGCTCAGATGCATGCAGCACTTGCACATCATGATCCACCATGGATGTCTTCATGTGCATGTGGATGACCAGATGCACGCAGCCACTGACATCATGACCACCATGCCTTTGATGTGCATGTTGGATGCCCAGTCAAGCTGTTATCAACTAGAAAACAATGCATAGAAAATAGCTCCTATAATTTCTGGATTTATACCACGAAAAGCACACAATGATAAATGATTTTGTGCCAAAAAATCAAGACGTGACAGATAAATGGATATGCATTTAACTCAAGGCCCTAAATGATATTTCAAATGTCATTTTGATGATCAACGGTTAATATGACTTTTTAAGCAAATGGTACAGGTGTCTCATATGTGTAAAAATAATCAACTGATTTTCTAAAGCGAGCAAGTTAGCTCATTTTTATAAAAAGGTAGCTGCCATACGGTATGTTATGTGCCAAATAGAGCATCAGCCCAGACGGTTTGTTAGACGAATGAGATACCAATAACTAAACACGGGAAAATTCTGAAAAATATAACTTTTGCAAAATGAAAGTCTGCCGGGGACCCGTTGTTACGTGTAGCCCCAGGAGAGGGGTAAAGTACTTGAGGGTCAATATTGAACTGCTCTAAATCCAATGAATATAGCTCAATTTAGTCCTGGTTACAGGAGTAAAAAGTCATTGGGTCACGCGTGTGGTGCTTCCTTTCAAGATTATTTGGGAAAATAGGCTAAAGGTCATTTGTTATTCAAGAAAGGTCACCCGTTGCATGCCCAGATTTGTTTGTAAAAATATTTTTTAATGTTTAATGATATGAATCCAAATATGAAATGCTTTTGCACTTTCGGCATCTCCTTGTTGTTATAAATGGAAGGGCGTACCAAAGTCCCTATAGGGACTTATGGGGACGGGGACATTATACCCTCCTAGGAAAGGGAACAACCTATGCAACAATAAAAAGCATATTTTGAATCAGTATCCTTAATATTTTTAAAAATTTTTTACAACAGAGAAACTTTTTTTTTTCTTTTGGTATACAATGTTGACCTTTCTTGATATAAACAAAAGACATTAGCCTATTTCCACCATATCTTGAAAAGGAAGCACCACACACAATGTGACCCAATTGACTTTTTTACTCCTGGTAACCTAAGGAACTAAATTGAGCTATATTTCATAGTGTAGAGGAGTTCAAACATTTGACCCCCCCCCCATAGTAACCCCACTCCCCCCCCCCCCCCCCTTACCCCTCTCCTGGGGCTTCACGCAACAACGGGTCTCGGGCAGACTTTCATATTTGAAAGTTATATTTTGCTGAAATTTTCCCCGTATCAGATTTGGATCTCGTTGTCTAACCAAAACGTCGGGGCTGAGGTTCTTAATATTCTGCATTTGAAAAACTTGAAACAACCCGCGACTCACAAAGCAACTGTACATGACCTGTTGGCACTCAATAAACGGACAACAAACTTAAAGCGGCACTGGCCATTTCACCAAATATGAAATTTCTTCAATCAAATAAAAAAAACCATTATTTTACAAAAAAACATACCCAAACCGATTAGGGACCGTTGATATGAGGAAAACAAAAAGACATCCAGGTAATTTGTAGGCCAAACTGTTAAGTTTTCCATAAACTTTAATCAACAAAGTGTATTTACTATGAATATTTTTGACTCGTATCACTGATATTACAAAACCACAAATATACCGATCAAACAGTTTTGTGTTGATAGCGTGGGAAACAATGCATACGGCTTTGCGTGTTCTGGTGTGAAACGCCATTTCGTTCGTCTGCTTAATTTTAACGTCGCGGCGACGTTCAAAATTAAATTATAAAATCGTTTTCTGCGTACCCATTAGGAAGGTTGATTTGGTCTTAACACTAGTCTACGAAGGGGGTGGTTACCACCCCCACTTCGGTTTTTTCCCCCTCGGCTTGTTTAATTAAAACCCATTTTTTGTGCAAATTATTTAATGTAATTGTTTTTTTTTTTTTTTTTTTTTTTAATTTCCCCAAAAAAAAAACATCCACCGGGGTATAGGTAAGATACAGGGTGAGCCCAAAGTGCTGGATGGGGGGGGGGGGGGTGGCTGGCAACCACCCCCCCTCGGAAGAGAAGTACCAAATTGCCTAACACAACACAGGCACATCACAGACACTGGATTTTGATTTCAATAGATAGCTATGGGCCTCCTCTTTCCATTGATACCAAAAATGAGTACCAAATGCCTGGCATTACGTCAGAATGAAGTCATGAAGTTCGCATGTCAACAAAAACTGCCCATTTCCAAGACACCACAGTGAACAACCACCCAATACACCCATTCTTTCAGACCACAGCCAAAAAGCGTTAGGAAAATCAGATTTCATTGCGGGGTTTGACTCTAACTGTTGGGAATGACAGTTTTATATAAGACAGCATTTAGTGCTATTAATAAGTGTTGTGAGCGCTTAAAAATTGAGAAATATCAATTTCCCCCCTTATTCAGTATTTTCGGGGAAAACTTCCTCAACATATGACGTCATGTGAGTACCCAATGGGGGTGTTGGTTCTTATTTCGGTACCAATGCAAGAGAAGAAACTCTAAGCTATCCTTTGGTACAAAATTTATAGGAATCGGGTGTTCAGTAACGAAAATCACAGGGGGGTGGTAACCACCCCCCCCCCACCTTCGGGAGTTTTTGTTACAAAAAAATGGCTCCGGTATAGAAGAGGGGGAATCATTTCGGGTGAGGGCTTTGTATATAAAAGCCTTACACCATGCAAAGAAATCGATTGAAAAATCTTGAGGGCGCAATTTTCAATGTGCCAGTGTCTCTTTGAAACAAAAACACAAATCTACAAAAAACAAAAGCAAAACCCGTGCCCTAAATACTGCAAAAGGGACATGTGGTAATTAAAATGGTCAACAAACTGTGGTGTATTCTATAATCTTACTCACCAGGGTTATCAACATTTGCACGCGGGACTGCCCACATCACATCAATCCACATAAGATGTACACAGAGTATACGCAAATCAGCTGGTCTGTTTATTGGTGACATTGATTGCGGACTTCACATCTGCCACCAACCACTAATTTCAGACCTAAACATGTTTAGGACTAATTATAATATTTTATCATTCTTATTCCGAATATCACGAAAAATTTCCCAATTGGTGATCCCCTCCTTTTCCTCTTTTTTGGTGAATGTTAATTCGCGTTGAATTTTTTTAAGACATAAAAATGACAGTTGTTTGATGAACCTGAAATGGATATTTCCTAGGTTTTCCAAAGGTGTTTCGTTTTTATTTGGGGTGTAGATGAGGGCCATTGGCGGGAAGTGTTGGGTACGGGCACATGATCGAGGAGTGCATTCTCATTGAATAGAAATAAACTTCAATAATAAAAGAAATGGTGCCCGATAGCCAATTCACTTTCAACTTGAAATTATTTCAATATTAATAGTTAGGTTTGCCCTGGCCTGTAACCAGAAGGTTCGTGGGGCCCAACCAAACCCGAAAGAGAGAAAATTATCACGGGTACGACTAGCTGTTATGAGTATTCGAGATTTAGGAACGTTAATATAACTTGATGTGTGAAAGCAATTGGATTTTTCGATTAGATGGCTAATTTGTAGGGTGCTAAATCTGGTTTGAATTTTCTTATTATTCAGGTAAATTAATATTAGGGAAAAACGCAGGGGGCTAGGTTTAAAGGGTCCATGACACGGGTGAGTAGGGACTTTCTTTAATTTCTTACATTTAGTACTTTCAACAGTATCTGATCACATCGAAACACAGATTTTTAAAAGTAAACATCGGAAGGAAAAAGTGTTACATTTCAAGGACAAAAATACCCCACGGACAGGCCCTTCTGCGGTTTCGCGAACGCGTCTCAAGATTGGCTGGAAGTTGGATTGACACCGTATGAAGTCAGAGGTAGCAAGTTTTGTAGCAAAGCTCACAAGTGAAGCTAACCGCAACACATCGTCACACGTGCACATTGCCGTGCATAACAGCAAGACCAAGACTCGACCCATGCGTACTTATGCCACATTGCTTGACGACGAAAACGCGTCAAAAACAGCGTATTATTATCGTAATTTTTAAGGCCCCAATCAATCAGAAAAATTATGCCATACAACACATAACCACCCATACCGCGAGAAGTCAATACTGTGTACGTATCCATGCAAGAAAACTGGGCCACGCGCGAGCGTGTTATTGTTATGGGTTCCACGCGTGACGACCAGGACGCGTATTTGCTACTCTGCGTCACGCTTCAGGGGTCACGCTGCCACGGCGATAATCACTTTCGTTTTGGAATTTCCTTTGACAGCCTTGCGTCTGAACACATGATATAATCCGCAATTTTTATCAAATCGAACGGTTTTTCATTACTGCTTCATGCATATTTTACATTGTACCAATACATACTTGAATAAAGCCATTTTTTGTGGTATTATAAGTATGTTTACAAGCATGTCCGTGGACCTGTAAAACATCCATAATGACTTATGTATATACGTCACTGACCACACACATAAATTTCATTTAAAGCATTAAACAGTCACTGGTTATAACATGTTAAAATAGATATATATCGATGTGCCAATTTCATAGTCTTAAAACCATACAATATTCTATCTGAAACAGAAAACTTTATGTATTCCTCACCATAAGGAGCAAAATTCTAAATACTGATAAAGTATAAATTTGTCACTTTAGGTTTAGGAATTTCTATTATGGCCGTTCGTGTAATCTTTGTTTAACTCCATTGTCAAACCAACAAAAGGCCCATAAAATATTTTGAAATACACTCAAAAATAATTTGGCCCATTACGCAGAAATCAGCAAATTTGGTAAACCAGTTGCTTGAATTAATTAGTTTTCGGTAACTCAATGAAATAGAGTAAATAATACTGCAATGACAAACCTTAAAATATAATCCCAATATACTCTTTCTGACAGTGGTACTTAATTTATTGAGTAGCCGGCCGACCACATTTTACTTAATTTTTCTGAGTACTGTGCCGAAATTAATTTTTTTTAAGTGTGGAGACAAGAAGTTGAGTTGCAGGAGCTTTGAGAAGAGAAAAAATAAGCAAACACATTGGCTATCGAAATAGCAGATTTTAAAATAAAATACGAAAAAATGCAATCAAACAATATACACCAATAATCTTAACAAAAACAAGATCTATGTCAGTGGAAAGAGACAGATAGCTAGCCACATATTACAGATAAAAAATATGATATGTTGAGATGAGACATTAGGGTGATGCCGTATAAAGCGTTTGTTAAGGACCTTGCTATAACATGTATGGACATAGGAAGAATAAGGCCACGTGAGAAACCACTCCTGAATGCTCAAAAAGTCTGGTTGTGAAAAGTAAAATACCAGTCGAAGGACCTGGGTACAATTAGGTAACCACGAGAGTCAGCTGATTTCACAAAATTTTGGCAAATACGATTTTTAAAAAACAGGTAAATACCCAACGTATTGAAGCCCCAATATCGCCCTAATACACTCTTAAAAATATTACCACGATTTGTGTCAGGAGGGAATATGGTCGACAATTGGTAACTTTTTACCAATCTTTTTGTCAAAAGTACCACATATTGGGTATTTTGCTCGACAAATGGGTAACATTTTACCATTATTTTTCCAAGTCACAAGTTGTGTAATTGTTTACACAAAATCCTGTGCAAAATTTACAGTTTGTCCGACTCAGGTTCCCTCCTTACACAACACGTGGTAATTATTTAAGCGTTTCAGTCTCTAACCGAAGATCAGCCTCATTGATGACGATCATAATTGTCCTGATTTTGTCTTGTCTTTAAAAACTGACTTAAGTGTTTAACTCATTTCACATAGCTGTTTTTTAAATCTGCAGCTGCCTTATATTGTCAATTCTAGTATTTCATTAAATTGTTTCAGGTCAGTTGATATTGAAAGCTACTGGGGTTTTGGTTTTTGCATTAAAGGATTCGCCGTTGAATACGAGTTTGTTTTAGATTACTTACTTGATTTCTCGAGACAACGGGAATTTCCCTGAAGATGGTGAGTGGATTTTATTGGAATAGTTTTCTGCAGAGTTCGAAATTGTATTGTCGATTTCAGCCTTTTCAAAAATAGGTTATTTTAAACTGAACATACAACTCAGGTATTCTACCTAATAGTTACTTTCACGAATTACGCTATCAACGAACAATTTAAATATGTAACTTTCGTCAGGAGTAGTCTGTCCTTGACTTCTTCAGGACAAATACCAACGAATAAAACATGTGTCTTAAAAGCGCCTTGCTTGTAATGAATGCAGCCCTTGATCTACAAGTTATCATTAACACAGACTGCCACTGGTTGCGAAGAACAAAAAGTAGCTTTAAAGACACGAGCCGTTAAAAACTCGAAAACTTTAAAATTAAGAATTAGAAAACAAAGATGTATGGCTCTGACAAAAGTGCCGTTTTAAAGATTTAAACAACTTTGGACTGTCCTATGTTAATCTATCATGAAAGGGTAAAGAAAATGATCTGATTGTTTATAAGCTAAATCAGATTTTAGAGATAATGTACACCTTTCAATCACCGACCGAACGTTTATGACCCAAATAAATCAAATAAATTGTGATTTTCCACCTGCTTTTCCTGAGGGTTCGTACGTCCTACTCCTATCGTCAATTAACAGAAACGTCCAACCTCTTTGTTCTGTAGGTTAAATCATCCCACTAAATGTTTAATGGGGTTTTATAAAGGGTACTATCAGATAACGACTCTTTCCACAGCAGAACTTTTTTTTTGAGTTATAAACATGTTTTTTTTCTTGAGAACCAGTTCTAGGTTACTTTGAAGAGTTTTCAAAACAAAAAGTGAGTTTTGTTTTCAAGTCCGTAAATCGAAAACAACCAAGCACATCAAGCTTTTAATGATCCTCAGAAGACAAAATGGGTTCTACATATTCTTACCATAAGCAACCGCGCCGGAGTTTAATCAACAGCAAGGCACACAATAAAGGTGTGAACCCTTAACGGCGCGAATGCAGTTGAAACTGAGGTGCAACATCACACTGGGGGAATTTGCAAAACACTTACAGAGGTACACACAGTCTGCAGGCAAACAGTATAACCCATGAGAAAGAAGTAGCGAAAAGAGTCACTTTCCTCTATTCCTATTCGATCATCTCACTCCGTCTCTGTCGGTGATTCAGATTCGATTTATATACTCATAGAATATAGAATTTCCTGAAAAGATTTAGGCCAGATTTAATTTGGTTCATGTCATAAAGGTTTACGGGGCCAGTTAAAACAAAATGTAAAGATTGAAAAAAAATATAACGAAGTAAACGTAGTTTACGACATTGTTGACCAAAATGTGATTCAGATTTCGGTAAACTCCATTCAGTTAAATTTTATGGATCATAGAGTAAAGCCTGCTTACGCTACAGGAGCTTAAGCTTAACAGTTGGGGGATTTAAAGCGGAGACAATTAGTTATTATTATCATCCATGATTGAAATAGAAAAATCAAAAACAAGCAGACAAAAAAACTTTCCAGTGTCTACATGTAGAATAGACACAAACAGAAAAGGTGTCCATTTGCGATTGTAATGAAATAAGTTTGATATCAATGTCTATTAGGGTTAAAATCGGATAATTTAAAGCGAAAAATACTTTATATAATTTATATAATACTAAAAAATAATAGATACATTGCTGATAACTGTACCAAAAAAAATCGTTGTAGTGGGTAGGGGTTTGATATTGATGCTGAGTTCAAGTTTTTAAATATCTGTGTTGAAAAAAAATGGCTTATAGCTTGAACTCAATTTAGCTCATGTAAAGTGGTTTAGATAATATTTGTATAAAACTCTTGAAGTTGATAAGGACAGCTATGTCTCTTTTTATATACGAATCTTAATAGTCTCTTATCCAAGGGTTTGTTTTCCGAGTTGGAAAGGCTGCTCATGTTACTCTTAAAGGTGGAATCAGATGAAACGTCAAAGTACAGGCATATACGGCGACATAATGTTATCTGTTTATACAAAATACTGGGACGGTTTGGTCAGGAACAACAATTGTTATAATTATGACATGTAAGAGCTAATAAGGCTTTGTTGACATCATTCAGCTTATATTTGTCTTCTTTAACCAACAGACAAATGGAATAATGGAAAATGACGCAAAATGGTAAAAACTTGGCCGCACTATTGGTGTGACCTAAGTCAAAACATTCGCTGTGTAATCATAAGTTTACTATTCAGAAAGCTGTACATCAGAGAATTCAAGGGATAAGGAGAAATGTTAGTTCAAATCAATATCACAATCAATCATTTTTCCAAGTGTTCTGTCAATAACTTCATTTCAGCACGAAATAACAGTATTGAGTTGGGGAGTGCCACAAGGATCGATACTGGTCCACTTTCATGTTTTGCTCCTTTTTTATTATATGATTTTCCCCGTGGACTTAAGCAAATCAGGTTAAATACGTGACATATAGAGAGTTGTTTGAATAAAGACATCCTTTGTAAAAAGCGCATAGATAAAATCTATTGAAAGCAAAATATCGGGGCAAATAAAACAAAACCCAAAAGTGTATGTTACTTGTTACACTTACAAAAACCAGAGTAACTAATCATATTAATATTTTAGAATAATTTTGAGATTGAGAATGTTACTTGTTCCAATCTTGGTATCAAAATTGATGCTAACCTTAACTGCCAACGAGCAATATTAACAACATTTCTCGTAAGGTGTGTACCATGCAGCACGAGGAGAATCAATCTTTTTGTTCCAAGAATTAATTATTTCCACCTTCGTGTCATTATGCAATTTTTATTTAATTTTAATTAAAGTCATTAAAAGTAAGGTCAAATTAATTTAAACAGGCAGTTAGGGTTTATTATGAGTGTATAAAAGATATGCAATTGGCTTGTATTAGTTGAAGTTATGAAATGGTCTCTCTTACTCAATTGCAATATTTGAAACTATTAGAGAACTCCTATCGTGTATTGTATGTAATACTAGAGGTTAGTGCAATGGGCATCTTATATACCGAGCAATACAAATTATGGTCAAAGTATTTTATTTTACAAATACAGGTGTGTTGTAGAATGCCATTCAAACGAAATACGTTGAAGTCAAACTCAATTGATTGAAAGTTGTAAAGAAACTTAAATGTGATCTTTAACTATTCAACATTGTTTCTTGTATATTTGTTTCTTTTACTTCATTTATTGTATACCATCCATTTTAACTTAATGTTCATACTTGAATAGCTTTCCATTTACGATCTGTAATCATGACCCATATTATGGTTCTGATAATTCGAAAGTATCATTTTAACTTGTTAACGAGTACTCCAACATGGTATGG